>JARYGA010027981.1:0-69955 GCA_030545235.1 Helianthus tuberosus | reverse complement strand
TGTTTGTAATTGTAAAGACTTGCCATACCTCTTTACAGTTGCTATGGCAAATGGTCTGAAGGAACTTAAGCGACTTTCAATTTCTGGATGTAATGATATGAGAACACTTGTTGCTGAACATAGCAGAGTAGGGGTGATTAGGTTTCAGAAGTTGAATTATTTGTCTTTGAGCAATCTACCAGAAATGGTAAGTTTGTCGGACAATGTGATCGAACTACCTGAAATGGTGGAGTTGAAACTTCATAAACTCCCCAACTTTACGAGCATTTATCCTGAGAGCCACAATACGCCTGAAGTGCAATCATTATTGAACAAAAAGGTACATGCATTTATCTTGATCATTATATCTGTTGCTACAAATAACTTATTATTTCTAATTCACTGCATGGATATCAACGCGTATGCTGTTAACAAGGCTTAATTACTTTGTAGGTTGTGATTTCTAAGTTGAAGAAGTTAGATATTTCTAGCATGGAGAACTTGCAGCAAATATGGCATTGTCAGATTCCTAGCAATCCACTTCCATTGATTAGTAATTTAGAAGAGCTTAAGGTTTCCAGTTGTGGTTCAATTGAAGTGTTATTCAAAATGGACTTTGAAAGGGGACATGAAGTAGGGGAATATGGTAGCAGCGCCTTAAGAAGGATTAATGTTGATAACTTAGGAAAGCTAAAAGAGTTGTGGAGTATGAAAGGTGTAAATGACTCTAATATCCTCATCAATTGCTTCAAAGGTGTCGAAAGCATTGAGATAAGAAATTGTTCCATCTTTCGAAATATATTCACACCTGCAACAACCAATTTCGATCTTGGAGCACTTTTTAACTATGTTACGCATAATACCGGTGAAGAGGTATCTCATGTCATCCTGGTTTTCAATTTTCCTTTAATCAAGTATTGCCACATCTTAATTTGCATATATTGAAATATCACAAATACATTCAATTTTCATTTGTTATTTTTTTTTGCTAGTTTTTTTTTTTTTTTTTGAACGGCCAACAAACTCAATCTCGAGCACTCTCGGGGCACCCACTGGACAAACAGAGTACTCCGAGAGTAACCCGAGTCCACCACCAATTCCGGGGAAACCCGGTAACCCACCCGCCCGTAGGCACGACGATGAAATTACCGGTAAAACCCGTTGCTAGTTTTAAATGTAACTAAATGGCAATCAATAATTTAATCACGTTGCAATTAAGTAATTTAACCTAATTAAAATCTTGTGTTTTTTTATTCTTCAGTTTTCATGATTTATGTTGGCCTTCCCAATTCCAATCACATGTCATGTATAATTTCTTATCGTTGATAGTTTTAAAATAAATAATTTTAACAGAGCCAAATCTAAATATGTAAGAATTTTCACCATTATATGCAGTAATTGGTATACGATCATGCATCCAAGGGGGTGTGTGTTGAATGGAGTGGTTTCATTGTTAATTACATTTAATGTTAAATGCAGATCAAAGGAGAGATATCAGAAATGGATGATGATATTCCTAATGTCACATACCCATCTTATCTTCTACACAACTGTCATCGTCTTCGACATCTTGGATTAGAAAATGATAAAAGAGTGGAGGGGGTCGTGTTTGAGATGGATAGTCAACAACCAGTACTACATCCCTTCCTTCAAAGCATACGCCTAGATTCTTTAGAGAAGATGAGTCATGTGTGGAAGTGCAATTGGAATAGATTCTTAATTCGTCATCATCCACCATTGCAATTTCCATTCCAAAACCTCACAGACATTACCTTGATTTTGTGTCCCAGAATAAAGTACTTGTTTTCTCCGCTTATGTCGAAATATTTATCCAACTTAAAGCATGTTTGTTTAGATTCGTGTGATGGTATTGAAGAAGTTATTTCGAGAAGGGATGATGAAAATGAAGAAAATACCATATACACGTCATCCCATCAAAACACCACATTATTTCCCTGTTTGGACACTCTTAGGCTTTCCTGGTTGCCACATCTAAAGTGTGTTGATAATGGTGGTAAGAGGGGTAAAATTTCCTCCAATGCCTTTCATGACCAATCCCAGGTACGATATTATGATCATTTAACATAATCACCTATAATACCACTTACACCATATACCTTAATATATGCTTTGCTTAATTGAAACTTGTCTGTCATAAAGTTTAGTAATAATTGGAGTAAAAAATAGATAAATATGAAATTTATTTAGGTTAAAAAATCATGATGAGAAATTAGTTTACCACTTTGGTAAGGTTGAGAAAATCAAACGAAGCTGTAATAATCATTGATTTGTGATTCATTGCAGAGTGGTCAAGTAATCGGTGCTTGTTGGTCATTGTGCCAATACCCCACAAAGATATCCATACACACGTGTGATGTATTGTCAAGTCTAATTCCATGGTATGCAGTCGGACAAATGAAAAGGCTTCAAGAGCTGGAAATTAGATCATGCAGTAGGATGAGAGAGGTATTTGAAAATGAATTGATGAACTGCTACAATACTAATAATGTTGATGAAGGAAGTGGTGCTGGTACTTCATTAACAAGTCTACCTCTACAAAACATTATTACTAATGTAGCTGTCCCTCAACTCACCAACTTAAAAACTGTGGGTATCTATGGGTGTGACCTTCTTCCACATATATTCACATTCTCCACTCTTAAAACTCTCAGTCATCTCAAACAGTTGAAAGTAAAAGGATGCGAGACAATACAAGTGATTGTAAAAGAAGAAAACAAAACGTCATCAGAAGAAGAAGTTGTGGTGTTTCCTAATCTGGAGACGCTTGAACTTGACGGTCTACCAAACCTCAAGGGTTTCTTCTTGGGAATGAATGACTTCCGATGTCCCTCATTGGTGAATGTTATGATCAATGATTGCCCTCAATGGGTGGCATTTACATCTGGTCAGTTGGAAACTCCAAAGCTCAAGTACTTACACACAAGCTTTGGCAAACATAGTCTTGAAAGTGGCTTTAACTTTCAGGTACGCAAACCTTTTTGTTTAAACTTAGAATGAAAAGTAGAAGAAATTCCATGCTATAAATCCCTGCCACCGTAATAAATTTGTTGAAATAGTGATGGAAGCAAGCATTTATTTCTTGGTTCAGACTCTTTGCAAGGATGTAATTAGCCTATAACAAACGCCTTGTGTTTTTTTTATTGTTGTAGACCACATTCCCAACATCTTCAAAAGGGATGCCTTCCTCTTTTCTGATAGAAATTAATATAGAGAATAAAGTGGATGTTGGAAGGACTATTATTCCATCTAATGTGCTGCTACAACTGGAAAAGCTTCAACAGATTACTATAAAATCATGTGATGGGTTAAAAGAGGTATTTGAAGTAGTAGCAGTGGAAGGGAGTGGTTCCAGTGAATCAAAAACTCTTGTCCCAATTCCAAACCTAACACAAGTGAAGTTAGAGCGGGTATATGATCTAAAGTATTTATGGAAGAGCAACCAATGGATGGTACTGGAGTTTCCAAACCTAACAACTCTCTCTATTGACGATTGTTGGAATCTGGAACATGTTTTTACATGTTCCATGGTTGGTAGTCTAGTGCAACTCCAAGAACTACATATAAGTGACTGCTTCGATATGGAGGTAATTGTGAAGGAAGAAGAAGAAGAAGAATGTGATGCCAAAGTGAATGAGATTATCTTACCTTGTCTAAACTCCTTAAAACTACAATCTCTTTGGAATCTCAAGGGATTTTGCTTAGGGAAGGAGGCTTTCTCATTGCCAGCTTTGGATACTTTACAAATCAAAGACTGCTCAGATATTACAGTTTTCACCAAGGGACACGTGTCTACCCCTCAGCTAAAAGTAATAGATACAAATTTTGGGATATGTGATGTAAGAACGGATGTCAACTCCTTTATAGAGGCCAAACTAGAAGAGGTATGTACAAACATAATTACATATTCTTCCGTTTTTTTAATTATATTAAAAGGTTCATATATTATAAGATAATTATATTAATTTTTCTTTGTGTAAACGTAAAAACACCAATTTTTATAAATGACCATTTTCAGCCACATCACAGAAAAATATTGAATCGAAATGGAAAGAAACTGTGATAGGAAAACAAAATGTAGTTTGTTATATGTTGAGTATTACAACACCATCTAAATTTTCACCGTCTTCTTTCCATCAATTTTCTGCAGGGGCGTAAATTTTCTGCACAGGCATAAATTCTAGAACGTGAAGATCATATCATATGTTTAATGTACAAGGTTTTGTAAGGTTAATTATACTTGTATAAAGTAATTTAAATGTTAGACTTCAAAATAATATTGAACAATGAACATTTAATTTAAAAGAGCATTAGTTTTTAACCCTTTAATTATAAATAATTAAACACCAATATCTAGGATGGATTGTCAATAAACATATAAGCTTTGCCTTAGCAGGTTTGATTTAGGGTTTTACAAGCTTGGTTCAATTTGCAGATTGTTTGATTCGGTTTGGTTCGACTTCCAGGTTAAGCAGGGTGTTTAATATTCAGTTTTGCCAACTTTGAATTTTGTTCGGTTTGGTTTTGACCGTCGAAAATATTCAAACCGAGGAAACAGAAGCCCCAACTAAAGGGGAAAGTGGAAACCGGCTGGATAGAAGTCGAATAAGCTTGTATTTTTTTTCTTTAGTTTTTATTACTAAATGCTTCAAAAACTGAAAAAAACACATGCTCAAAGCGTTATTAAATTGTAACCTATTGTAAGATTATTGGTCGTTGTGCCAATACCCCACAAAGATAGACATATGGGGTTGTCATGCATTGTCAAGTCTAATTCCATGGTATGCAGTAGGACAAATGAATAGGCTTCAAGAGCTGGAAATTAGAAATTGCGAAAGATTAATGGAGGTATTTGAAAGTGAATCGAGTGCAAACAATGTTGACAACGGAAGCGTACACACTGGTGCTGGTACTACATTAACAAGACCAACACTAAGAAACACTACTATTGTAGCTGCCCCTCAACTCTCCAACTTAAAAACTGTGTTTATTTATGGGTGTGACCTTCTGCCATTCTTGAAAGCCTTAAGCAACTCAAAAAGTTAACAGTAAGAAGATGCAAGGCAATACAAGTGATTGTAAAAGAAGAAAATACTGGAAAGTCATCAAAAGAGGTTGTATTTCCTCGTCTGCAGACACTTGAACTTAAGTATCTGCCAAACCTCAAGGGTTTCTTCTTGGGGATGGCTGCCTTTCGATGGCCCTCGTTGGATAATGTAGTGATCGATGAATGCCCTCAACTGATGATGCTTACATCAGGACAGTCAACAACTCCAAAGCTCAAGCACAAATGGTATGGCAACGTGACCTTCATGAAGTGGTCAATCAGGTACATGTTTTTTTATTATATATATATATATATATATATATATGTCATCTACTAAATGAACAATATGTTATTGAATACCATATATTTTATTTTAAATAAAGGTTCACTACTAGAAAACTGCTGCTATTCCCACGTCAATTTCCATAGGAGATCCGTGGGTAACGGCGTTTACCCACGGATTTCCCACGAAAATGGGCTGTGGGAATTATGCTCGTGGGTAATTTTTTTCTGACGCAATTCCTACGGATTCTCCTACTCATTTCCCACACAAATGTTTCGTTAGAATTCTCCTACTTATTTCTCACGGAATTAATTTTCTTAATTTTCCGACGCATTTCCCACGGAATATTTATTTTTTAAAATTTTGTGTTTAAAACAATTATATTTATATTTATTATATAATATTTATTAAATTTTAATTTTCTTACACAATTCCTACGAATTTGTTTTTTCTTCCTACACAATTCCTACGTAATGTATTCGTTTTCCCTACACAGTTCCTACGGAAATATTTTTTTTCCTACACAATTCCAACTGAATGTATTCAATTTTTCCTACGCATTTCCTACAAAACTAGTTTTGTTTCCTACACAATTCTAATGGAATGTATTCTTTTTTCCTACGTAATTCTGACAAAATTGGTTTTTTTTCCTACACACTTCTATTCTTTTTCCTTACGCATTTCCTACGAAACTATCTTTTTTTTCCTACGGAATTCCAACGGAATTTGACAAAACCTGTTGAGTCTTTTTCCTACACATTTCTTACGGATACATTTAAAAAATAATAGAAAAACAAAAAATACCTGATTTTTTCCTGCTAAAAATGCATATTGATAAATATGATTCGAAATATAAATTTAATAAAAACAAATAACATAAATTCGGAGCACGTTTAAATTACAAAATCATCCATTGTTAACAGAAAGATTCGGAATAAATAACAAAAATTCCGAGCCCGTTTCAATCACAAAATCACCGTTGTTAAACATAAAGATCCGGAATAATTAAAAAACTACTACTAATGACTAACGGGAGGCTCGAATTTTTTCATAAAATCTTCAAATTGTTTTTGCCTCCTTTCTTCATTTTCTTTCATCTCTTTTTCCATCTGTTGCACTTTTTGCTCCAACTCTTGTCTCGCATCGCTTTCATTTGCAAGTTCCTTTTTCATTTCAACGCGGATTTTTTCAACCTAGTTGTTAAAACGGGTCAATAATCTAAGTTATTGTTTTCTACTAATTAATTGTTAAAAAACTATTTAATTTATAGAATTGCGATACTTTGTAAGAAGTAAACAATACCTCCTCTTGCGACCTTATGGCATCAACATATAATTTAGATTCGGTAGATGTAAACAATTTCCCAGTTATCGCGAAATTAGGATCCGAAGATCCTACCCCGAACATCCGGCCCTTTTTATCTCCTGCCACTCTCGCCCACACATCAAGATCATCCGGATGTTGGTTGAGATCCGACCCATGCAACTTGATCATATCACTTCTGTACCGTAACTACAATTTATGGAAACACATTGTTAGTTGTTGTTCTAAAACTTAATACGCTAATGTTCTAATTATTCAAAAACGAAAAAGATAACTTACATAGATTTTGTTGATTTTTCAGAAATAAACTCAAATCCCACAAGAATATTAATGTCCAGCTCTCCGGCCCAATACTTCTTTTTGCTTTCCTTTTTGAGATGGGTATCAAAATAAACTTCAATCCACTTTACTTTTCGGCCATATTTTCTTTCCTAAAAAGCATTTTCGTAATACATTTGAGTACAAACAATTATATTTTTCAACCCAACTTTTTTATAATTTATATAAAAATGATTAGCTTACCAAACGAATACGATGCTCGTCAAACCCTATGGATCCACCGGTATGTCGAGATATACCTTCACCACTACCCTTGCTATTGCGGTTTGTTCTCCCGCTCTCTGACTTTCTTAGCCATTTTTCGGTGTTCCAACCCTGAAAACGAAATATATATATACATATGTATATATGTGTCTAAGGCTAGACTATGTGTCAAGTACAATATAAACCACACATATATAGAGCAATAGAATATATAAAAAAGTAGTAATAATAATAATGCAACTCCCATACCTTACACAATTGCTTCCATACTTCCTTAGACACCGAAACCGAAAGTGCTACCCTATTATAATCATATAATAACATTTATTTAGTAAGGACTCTTGCTTGGAACTAAAGCATAGTAGTATGATGGGAAAATTAAGACCTTTACAACTAATTTGGGAATAGAATACGAAGGTTTTGGTTTGTAAAGTTTCAAGTGATTAATTAAAATAAATATTGGATAAACCATCTTAGCAAAGTTAACGTTTTCACAAGTGACCCATATCATATTCATATATAAGTAAACAATTTACTTCTTTAGAAGTTTTTAGGATGTTATTGGATTTCACCTACACATAAACAAACTAGTAGGAAACCCGCGCGTTGCGGCGGGGTCAACAATACATGGCCGTGAACAAAATTCAAACCTTAAATAATAAGTTTTTAACCGCCACATGGGACTGTTAAATAATAGCATGCTAGACATTCTAACACAAATAAAATGTTTGGAAAAAAGGGTATTGATTTGGGGACATATGATGTAAAACAATGATACAGTTCATAAAGTAGAGTAGTACACATGCATGAATGACATGTTTTTGAGAATGTTACCCTTTCAGTTCATAAAGTAGAGTAGTACCCATGAAAAAAATGAGAAATAAGCTGGGATAGAAAAAAGAACTTACCCTTTTAGTTTTTTGAGAATGTTATCAAACTATGCTGTATCAAACGCCCACGCCTTACTTTGATAACAATATGTCGGTTATACTTTAACAACAGTAAAACATATAGATATATACACCATGTAGCCAACGTTGTAAATTTAGCTATGTTTCTTTTGAAAGCTCTAATTTTTCCCATATTTGTGTCGGTTTCACCCGCCAAGTTGACCCGTTTAGCATACCTCATAGCCCTGCCACCTTGACGTGCATACGACAACGTCATAACCAAACTAAAACAACAACAAATAAAAAAAAAGATTGCAGCAAGATGCAGCTTAACTACTCGTCATTGTTACTCCCGTGGCATATCATTTTTTTTTTAAATTGCAATATACTAACAATCCTATTCTACTCATACAACAACTCAATAACAAGCTTAAATTATACTACCTGTACAAAACCACTAAATATTTTTTTTCTTTTCTTTTTTAACTCGTAACGTATAGTTTGTCAATCACAAGTATAATGTTTGTATATTAGCAAACCAACGATGTACCTTAATAATAGATATGTGGTAGACTTGAAACCCCTGTACACCATCACAACAAAAGGATTGAATCCATCCTTAAAGATTATTTATGAACAAGGTACTTGTTTTGAATCATATATACTCTGCATGATATGATCTAAGAAGCATTCATGTGTTATCAAAGTAACCGCTTAAAACCAAATTATTCATATCCTTAAGATGACAATGCACAAAAGTAGATAAAACTTTCAAAAAAAAAATGGCCTTACATTGATTTGTAAAAGCTTGCTTAGAAAGGGCAGCAACCTTAACACTTTTGTTGCCCAAAACCATCATCGGACATTCTGCAGATGAACCACACCAAAACAAGATCGAACCAAACACCCGAATCAGCGTTGGACTGAACCGAGTTGGCTCGAGACTCCCGAACTGAAGTTGCTGACCCAATCGACCCTGCTGAAACTTAACCCGAATTCAACTGTGGCTGACTCGAACATGCGATTCGGACCTGACCCGCGCTAACAAACTCAAGTCAAATTTGGACCGACTCTGGACCATGGCCGCTGTTGTGGCTCCGGCGTACAGCGCCGCCGCCGGCCACCACCATCACCTCGTCAACATCATCAACTAACATCAACATCGATTTAGAAACAGAATCAAAAAAGAAGAACGAGGGTTTGAGAAGGATTACCGGGAAAGCCAAAGACCGTCGAGCCATCGTCTCTTCGCGTCTCTCTCTCTCTCTCTCGTCGCCGTACACCACCGAGCACCAGGGGTCCTCGCCGGAACCAGAACCACCGCAGACGACGACGGCGTCGTCGCTCTTCGTCTTTCGCTGTCGATCAATCGAGCAGATGGGGGGGTTGAGTAGGTGATAGATAGCAAGAGGATGTTGTGCTTGCCGGTGAAGGAACCGGCGTCGGCCAGGGTTGCTCCGGTGAAGGAACCGGAGAGGAGAAGGGGGTGTCGGCTGAGAGAGACGAGAGGGTGAGGGGGGTTTGACTGTTTGTCGGGTGTGGGTGTTTGTAGGTGAAATCAAGATGGATGGAGTGTGCAGATGTATGATTTAGTGGGTGTTTAGGGTTTTTCTAAGAAGGAATGAAGAAGAGGAGCAGGTAAGTTCTTTTACCATATCTAGGATGAATTTTGAGAGAAGAATTGATGTAGGTCAAAGAAAATAGAGGAGGGAAATTAGAATTTTTTTGAGGTAAAAGGTGGGAGAAAACGAGTGGGAAATTAGACTTTTTTTTGGGTAAGTGGTGGGAGTAAAATTAAAGTTAATATTTTTTATCTTTTATAAAAAAATAAAAAAGGGGTTTTAAATCAACCCCTGGAACGTGCATGCTTGGGATCGAACTCGGGACCTATACGTTATAACCGAAGTGTCTTAGCCAGTTTTTCCTCCAGGCAGGAGCTGATATATTCTAGATTTTAATTCTTATATATAGACTTTAGATGAAAACGGATTCCGTAGGAGATCGGTCGGAATTTTCCTACATTTTTCCTACGCATAACAATTCCTACGAATTTCTGACTAATGGTTAAAATGAAAACGGATTCCGTAGGAGATCAGTCAGAATTTTCCTACACTTTTCCTACGCATAACCCATACTCAGTTCAACAAAACCCAAAATTCTAATGGAAAATTTCCCAGTAGCACATGCTAAATCCTCAACCGCAGCGGGAATTCATCCGTTCCTTCGGTTTGCTGAGTTACCCACTAATGGGAAGTATCAGAAACTCAAGGACCTTGAAGTTTTTACCATCAGCGGTATTGATTGGCAACGAATAGGAAAGGTTGACCCTAGTGGTTCGATCACTGTTAATATTCCAACGACGCAAGATGAATTGTTTGATGAAAGCATGATGATGCAAGACCAATTAGGATCGGAACCATTTTTGCAATCACCGTTACTGCCACAGTCCTTTCTGTCACTGTTGAACGAAGTGGAACAACTACCACCAACTGATATAGCAGGCCCAAGTACGGTGCCTCAAATGGGTCTACATCCAGACCAAATGGTAGTTGAAATGGCTAGGTTGAACAATCAGAACCAATAATTGCTACGACAAGTACAATGGTTGACAGAAAGAAATCAATGGTTGGAAAGCATGCTAGCTGCTCGTATGCAACTGGATCCACTACCTCCACTACCTGATAGTTTTGAGTCTGGAATTGATCCATTACATGACATGTTTCAAATGTAATTTGCATGATAGATCGTCGAACAAACAATGCTATCTATGTTTTGATTCAATTAATGTTGTGTTATATTGATGCTTATTTGATTTAAACGATGCTTCAATCTTATTTGTTTTCCTCGCTTAACTAGAAGTGCTATGTGGACCATCTGACGAAGCGCGTAATTTTGGGTGCACACTTAATTACGAGGTTCGACGTATGAAAATCATAGTAAGCCTTGTTAAGTAAGGTGGTATACAAAAACATTATGTGGTTATGTGTGTTAGTGTATACGTCTATAGTTTCCGTTACCATCTAGTCATGTTTTGTGTATATGTGTCTTTATAAACAATTGCGTATTGTATGTGTGTAGATAGATCAACAAATCAGGAAACGGGGCTTTACTGTAAAGTATTGACTTTTGTTAATCAGTGTCGTCCGATCGGATTGCCATCCGATCGGACAGCACTCATCCGATCGGACAGCACGTTATCCGTTCGAACAGAATGTCATCCGATTGAATAGCTTGTTGTCCGAGCAGACAACACTCACCATTTCCTGATGTGCCTTTAATACCCCGTCCGGGTATCACTTTAGACACTTTTGACTTATCATTATTTGCTTATTTGTACACACACTTGTTTACATAATGTTTACATTACAAATTCAGCATAACATAGTGCCATGCAAAATGATTTGTACACACACTTGTTTTCATTTTATTATGAATTTTTTTTTTATGATAAATTGGATTCCTACGCATTTCCTACCGATAATTAAAATGAAAATGGATTTCGTAGGAGATCGGTCGGAATTTTCCTACACTTTTCCTACGCATAACAATTCCTACGAATTTCCGACTAATAGTTAAAATGAAAACGGATTTCGTCGGAGATCGGTCTGAATTTTCCTACACATTTTCTACGGATATAAATAAATTTATTTTAAAAATAACATATATTGTTATAAATAATAAAACTTAATGTTTTAATATCAGTAATTTCATTTTATTATGAATTTTTTTTAATGATAAATTGGATTCCTACGCATTTCCTACCGATAATTAAAATGAAAACGGATTCCGTAGGAGATCGGTCGGAATTTTCCTACACTTTTCCTACGCATAAAAAAATAAAAAAAGGGGTTTTAAATCAACCCCCTGGAACGTGCATGCTTGGGATCGAACTCGGGACCTATACGTTATAACCGAAGTGTCTTAGCCAGTTTTTCCTCCAGGCAGGAGCTGATATATTCTAGATTTTAATTCTTATATATAGACTTTAGATGAAAAGGGATTCCGTAGGAGATCGGTCAGAATTTTCCTACACTTTTCCTACGCATAACAATTCCTACGAATTTCCGACTAATGGTTAAAATGAAAAAGGATTTCGTCGGAGATCGGTCTGAATTTTCCTACACATTTTCTACGGATACAAATGAATTTATTTTAAAAATAACATATATTGTTATAAATAATAAAACTTTATGTTTTAATATCAGTAATTTCATTTTATTATGAATTTTTTTAATGATAAATTGGATTCCTACGCATTTCCTACCGATAATTAAAATGAAAAAGGATTCCGTAGGAGATCGGTCGGAATTTTCCTACATTTTTCCTACGCATAACAATTCCTACGAATTTCCGACTAATGGTTAAAATGAAAACGGATTTCGTCGGAGATCGGTCTGAATTTTCCTACACATTTTCTACGGATATAAATAAATTTATTTTAAAAATAACATATATTGTTATAAATAATAAAACTTAATGTTTTAATATCAGTAATTTCATTTTATTATGAATTTTTTTTAATGATAAATTGGATTCTTACGCATTTCCTACGGATAATTAAAATGAAAACGGATTCCGTAGGAGATCGGTCGGAATTTCCTACACTTTTCCTACGCATAAAAAAATAAAAAAAGAGGTTTTAAATCAACCCCCTGGAACGTGCATGCTTGGGATCGAACTCGGGACCTATACGTTATAACCGAAGTGTCTTAGCCAGTTTTTCCTCCAGGCAAGAGCTGATATATTCTAGATTTTAATTCTTATATATAGACTTTAGATGAAAACGGATTCCGTAGGAGATCGGTCGGAATTTTCCTACACTTTTCCTACGCATAACAATTCCTACGAATTTCCGACTAATGGTTAAAATGAAAACGGATTTCGTCGGAGATCGGTCTGAATTTTCCTACACATTTTCTACGGATATAAATAAATTTATTTTAAAAATAACATATATTGTTATAAATAATAAAACTTTATGTTTTAATATCAGTAATTTCATTTTATTATGAATTTTTTTTAATGATAAATTGGATTCCTACGCATTTCCTACCGATAATTAAAATGAAAAAGGATTCCGTAGGAGATCGGTCGGAATTTTCCTACACTTTTCCTACGCATAACAATTCCTACGAATTTCCGACTAATGGTTAAAATGAAAACGGATTCCGTAGGAGATCGGTCTGAATTTTCCTACACTTTTCCTACGCAAACCAATTTGTCGTTCTTTTGTCGCTTTTTTTGTCACAAAACTAAGATCCTTTTTAATACGTCGGAATTTCGTAGGAAATGTGTCGCCATTTTCGTTCGTAGGAAATGCGTAGGAAATTTTGGTAGGAATAATAGCAGTTTTCTAGTAGTGGTTAGGTTGTCGTGAATGTAGTGTGATGGTATAATAATCACAAACTCTAGTCGAAATTCCAAACCTAACACAAGTGAATTTAGCCAATGTAGGGGATCTCAAGTATCTATGGAAGAGCAATCAGTGGATGGTACTGGAATTTCCAAACCTGACAACTCTCTCTATTTACAGTTGTGAAAATCTGGAACATGGTTTTACATGTTCCATGGTTAACAGCCTAGTGCAACTCAAAGACCTACATATAAGTGACTGCAAGAATATAGAGGTAGTTGTCAAGGAGGAAGAAGAAAAACGTGATGCCAAAGTGAATTATATTAGGTTACCTCGTCTAAAGTCCTTAAAGCTAGATTATCTTTGGAATCTCAAGGGATTTTGCTTAGGGAAGGAGGCTTTCTGGTTGCCAATGTTGGAGACTTTACGTTTTCACCAAGGAACACGTGTCTACCCCTGAGATGAAAGTAGTAGATACAAGTTCTGGGATGTGGAATGTGAAGCCAGACCTCAACTCCTTTATAAAGACTAAACAAGGAGAGGTATGATTGGATCTTGTTCGCTTCTTTAATCTTAAAATTGTCCATTACATGAGAACATTCATCAAATTTCTTTTAGAATAATATTAATATTAATTTCTCTGCATTGTACAAATTTTCAGTAACCTTAAAATGAACTTGAAAAAAATCGGACAATGCCATGCACCCATCAAAGAAAAACTCAACGTATTTTACCTTAATTCAACTTTTTAATCATTAGCTTTTTGCAGGGGTATAAATTCTAGAACGTGAAGGTAGGTCATGCGTTTTATCTGCAAGGTTTATGAGGTAAATTCTTGTTTAATAAAGTAATATGACTGTCAAAATGTATATAACTGAATAACTGAGATATTAAACTATAGGTGGAGGTTGCCGACTTTATAGGCAAGCAACGTGGGAGCATAAAAATAAAGGAGCCGTCAACTGCAGTAAAGATTTCAAACCTTCAACTGTCAAGAAACCTCCTTCTAAAAGTTTTTTGTATTTTAAATGGTTGAGATTTGATCTCAGCTTGATGATCTGATGGTGAAGATTGATTTTAAGACCCTTTGACTTTAAGGAGAACATAAGTATATATAATATGATCCGTTAAACTATTCATGAACGCCTCTAGCTTACGTCATCAAACAACTACTATACATACAAAATTATGTCACGCTATTAATTTCAGCAAGACGTGAAACATCGATATCAACTTTTTTAGATTTAAATGTTTTTTTTTCTAATTGTATCAACCTTATTTCTCTTGTGATTATCGTTACTCGAACCATCATGAATGATATGATATTATATATTAGCGGTTGAGATAGTTAATTAGTTATCATAGATATTTTAGATTATAAACATCCATGAAACATGACGTTGAAAACATTATAATCATCCTTTATTTTTTGTGATCGTCAACATCGACGTTTAAATTGAACTCAAAATCACTTTAAAAATTTATGTTTAAATTGAATTCAAAATCATTTTAAAAGTCACATATTTTGTAAAATAAATGTAAGTTTTATATAATAAATCAATATTTTAATAATTGATTTAATTAAGAATACTGTGATCACTACCTTATTAGTGAGACGTAACAGCAATTTATATCAATACGTAACGTGGATTAGTTAACTTCTACTCAAATCATTAAAAGTTTTTGTGTTTATGTGATAGTTATCTCTCGTTTCCTAAACTTTTAGGCTAGATCTATTCACACATGCATTCTCCCTATTTGGACACCCTGCAAACCCTAGACGCCTCGTATAGGCCTCTATGGGGTGTCTAGGCACTGAATTCAAGAGGGTCTGTGTCGGATGTCAGGCACAAAGTTTAAGAAACCTAGATGCCTCGTACAGGCCTATACGAGGCTTCTAGGTGTAGGGTGTTTTTTTGGTTGAAATAAGGGGTGTTTTGGTTGGGTAATTTGATGGTTTTTGGAGGTGATGTTTTTTTTGAGTGAAAAATTTTGTGTTTAAAAAAAAAATTTTTTTTTTGCACTAATAATTTTTTTACCGTTTTCAAGATCGGCTCTTTAAATACATTCGATCGTTTAAATATTATATCGTTGTTAACATTTTTTTTTTTAATATTATCCTACCATTAAAATATTATCTCGTTTAAATATTATTTAACATTTTGAAAATTATATTGTTTCCGTATTATATTCAAAACATATATTGTTTCCGTAATATCAATTTAAGACAAACAATCATTAAATAACCGAAAAACTGAAAACAAACTTAAATATGACATATATAAGATAACTTTTGTACATCCATAACAAAAATATATAAGATAAGTTTGTACATCCATAACAAAAATAAATACTACAACTGAACACTAAATACCAAAATATATCTACGCAGTTGGTGTATACTGTAACACCCCGTGTTTTCGAGAAGTCAAAGTCAAAGTCAAAGTCAAGGACCGATTGGGCGAATTTGACTTATAGAAATTTCCTCATTTTGGCTGTATTATGTGGAGTAAGTGTTGTTAATTACAAGCTATCGACGTATTATTCAATCTACTCGTGACTGTGAACTATAGGCAGTAACAATGCGATAAAGTTAACTAAACGATAATCAAGCTATGTTAATCGAATCGAATCGAATCGCAACTCGAACTACGCAATTGGAATACTGTTTTACGTGTGTGTGTGCCCTATGTGTTACTTGTGCATGTTTAATTATGTTATGTTGTGGTAATCAAGCGAATCGCAAATCGAAACTCGAAACACAATCGAAACCAAATCGCAATCTACTCGCGATACGAGAAACGAAGGTGTTATAGGATGTTGTATGTTAGATATAGTAGTTGGGACTAAAAGTAATTTGACTAGGAAACTCTATCGCATTGAACCGCTCGCAAACGAAACCGAATCGACAAAACCGTCGCGCTAAACATTCGAGTTAAACGCCACCCGGCCGGATAGCCATCCGACCGGATAGCCACCATGCCAAGGAGTTAGGTGCCATCCGACCGAGATGGTATCCGACCGGGTAGCCATCCGGGCGGTATGCCATCCGACCGGATAGCACTTTCCTCTTTTGGAATCCTATAAATACCCTTGTCATTGTCATTCTTTCTACTTTTGGAAACCCTCTGCCCAAACTGTTCGTGCTCCCCACCTTCTCTTCGATTTCTCCCGATCAAGGTAAGATCTCATCCTAAATCTTGTACTTTCTTGATCTACACGCACTCCTACACCTTTCTATCTTTTGAATCTTAACTTTTAACCGTGAAATCACTAGATTTCGGGTGTTCTAGGATGACGTCATCATGTGTTCTTGAGGAACTTCATGTTTTGACTTCAATCCACCAAGAACAACCTAGATCTAACCGATTTCCACACGAATACACAAAGATCTTGTAAAGATCTCGACACAAGAGTGGTGCAAAAGGATTGAAAGATGGTTTTAACTTTCTTTCAACTCTTTTACACTCAAAACACTCAAAAACCGGTAGAATCGGGTTCTGATCTAGTCTCCTACTCATTCATAGTGTTGTACTGGTTCGGATCAGGATTCTACTCACGAGACCAACGATCTCGGGTTAAACAAAAATAACCATTTAGAGCCGGTAACTGACCGAGCTAGGGTGATTCCTGGTCGGTTTAGTCATCTGGGTCAAAATGGGAGTTCTATTGGGTAACACGTTGTCAAGGCGTCTCGAAATAACGACAAACCATCAAAACAACCAAGTGTAAGACGAACGGAACAATCGGAACGGATTGCTGTCCGACCGGATTGCTGTCCGACCGGATAGGTCATCCGAACGGATTGCCATCCGAACGGATCACACTTGGGTCCCGCCTTTAAGCAACCTTATTCGAGGTCTGAGTATTGAACGAATTGCAATCCGATCGGACGACCATCTGACTGGATTACTCTTCGGATCATGAGATACTAAGACCTTGAAGACTTAAACAATTTTCAACATGTTCATTAACAGGGTTGCCACCCGACCGGATGGACATCCGATCGAGTGACACCTCTGCTGTGAACTTATCCTCACTAAGTAATCTCACCACTAAGTTGCCGTCCGACCGGACTACTGTGACAACTCGGAATTTAGAACCTTTCGTTGTGTCTTGATGTAACATGCTTGAACGTTATGTGATTAGTTGACATGATTGGTGTAATGATATATGTAAACATCTTATGTGAACTATATGTTATATTTACGTGTATGCGTGTATGTATATGAACCGAAACAACGAGGACCCGACTCGAGACCATGTGGCCTCGAGTGAACAGTAACCGGTTGGGCCATTTGGGCCGTAAACCCCTTAGCCGACTTGTAAACTAAACCCATTAGGGTGCACCTTGTGGAACTAATATATATATCATACTTCTTGCCAACCTTGCCATTCTTTGGGCAACCATACACACTCACTCTCACACACTCTCCTACTTCCCTCTCACTAAAACCCTAGAGACACAAACACACTCCTCACTTTCGGATTGGATTCTTGGATCGGCTCACACACACAATCGGTTGGAAGCTCACACACATCCTCGAAACCCATCAACCGGTTAGTGTTTCTTAATGCTTAGTGTTAATGTATTCATGTTGTGTTTTGTGCTTGGATTGATGAATGTTGAAGTGTTTGACAATATGTTGTTGTTGAGTGATGCATGATGAGATTGATGTTCAAAGAAATCGGTTCATAAGTGTTTTCGGTTTTTACTTGGGTTCATGATAAGTTGATGCATTGTTATGATAAAAGGTGTAGTATGCTTGAATATGAATGGTGTTATCGGTTTTACTTGGGTTTGGATCCGAAGGGTTTGGGTGTTCATACAAGTGGGATTGATTGATGAATGGAAGTCAAATGCTTGTCATAATAGGATGCATGCTAGTGAGTTGTGGTTCATGAATTTGGTTGAATAAGGGTTGTTTATGTTATGAATATGTGAAGAACTTGATGAATGTGTTTTGAATATATGAAGAACAACTTGAATGTGCTTTGAAGGTGCTTTGAATATTTGAAACCTGAATTGTTTGATCCATTTTGGGTAAATGTTAGACAACAAAACATGTTTAGTGGGTAGTACATAATTCTGCATGAATTCTATTGGATAGTACAATCTGCGAAGGATCAGCAGGTGCTGGGGAGTCGAAACCCCTGATTGCGACTCGAAACCACAGCATGATGAGCCGAGACCATAGTTACGACACAGGTTGCGAGTCCGGTTACGACTCGAAACCACAGCCTTACAAGCCGAGACCACAGGTTGCGAGTCCTGTTGCGACTCGAAACCATAGCATGACGAGCCGAAACCATAGTTGCGACATAGGTTGCGACTCGTAACCATCTATGATCAACATAAACAGCATGACCCGCAACCATGCTTGCGAGTCCGGTTGCGACTCGAAACCACGCTTATTGGGCCTGCTTAGTTACGGACCTAAGTTAATGGGCCGGCCTTATGGACTCCTTGTGCTACTGTGTAATGCATGCTTCGGGCTTAGATAATTGGGCTAAACATATGGGCTATACGTGCTACTGTTAATTGAGTATGTCAGGAATATTGATGAACCGTCATGCTAGAACTTGTATGCCATGATTGTCACTTGTACGTGTACTGCTTGGGTTGAATCTGATATAAATGGTATCTATGTTAGGACATAGTTGACCACTTGCAACTTGATTGACCTTTCTGTGATTAACTGCCGAGCAAACCAAGGTGAGTTCACACCCACTACAAAGCATGGGATTCCCAGGGGTCGGGAATTGGGGTTAAGGAACATGGGTTCCTCGTCCTCCTTGGGTAGGACAGTCAAGGTTCAGGAATGTAATTCCTCGTCCTCACGGACAGATAACTCGTACTAGACCAAAACTCTATCACGAAGTCCCTCATTTTTTATATCGACTTAATCGCCGGGCCAATGGCGAGCGGGTCATTAGTTAGATAGCGCTATTTAGGTCTGACAAACCTCACACCGTGCCGCAGAGGACGGGCGTGAACTAATGGATCTGGGGCACGTCAATGATGATAGACATTGACAGTTTCAGGGCACTTAAACATGACTACAGTCAGCAGTCGATATGGTAACGAGTCTAGTGTATACATGGGGTAGCCCCCACGGCCGAAATGCCAGATAACTAACACGGGGTAGCCCCCACGGCAGGATTGCCAGAGTAACCGGGAATAAACAAGTCACGTTTTTAACTATGGGGTAACCCCCACGGCAGGATGCCAGCTAAAGGAAACTGTTTTCGAAACAACTTAAAACGAACACCCAACCGTGAACTCACTCAACTAGTTGTTGACTCGTTACTACATGCTTTGCAGGTCCTTAGGTTCTTAAGCTGGAGCTTGCATGGCGGAGGATCGTTGTGGGACATGGACGACTGTGTGCCATGTTAAACTAGGAAACAATTAAACTTATGTTTTGATTTAAGACTTATGCTTCCGCTTGCAACTTAACTACGTTTTGTTTGAACACCAATTGTAGTGAGTGGATTTTTATAACTACTTATATGCTTGTTCGATATGATTGGTGGCTGGATCCTGGTCAGTCACGCCTCCAAGCGGTAGTACTCCGCAGGTGGATTTTGGGGGTGTGACAGATTGGTATCAGAGCCATTGGTTATAGAGAACTTGGTTTTAATAAAGGGGAAAACGTTTTTGTTAAAACCAGACTATAACCTGTACAGTGCTCAACGGTCCACAACGATGCTTCACTCCAGATGCAAGGCTCGACATTCTAGGTGATATGACCTGTGTATATATTGCCTACTTGCTAGTTACATAGTGCATTGCTTATGGTATACTTGGTTAGTGTAACTATTGTTGCTTGAACACGTGCGTGCTTACTCTATCCTATCATGGTATTTTCGCGAAACCCCTCTCACTCACGTTCTTCTTGATATGAAGATCATGTCTGGACGCGTTAACCTGACACAAGCCCAGTTGACGGCTCTGATCAACGAACGAGTTGCCGCAGCGCTCGCAGCTGCACACGCAGGAGGTATATCCTGCAGTCCGAACTCATTCTAGGATCTTTTAGGATCCTACTCTCGTGAACCAACCTTTGTGTTAAGCTTTGTCTTTTCTTTCACCTACGATAGGTCAGCACGTTCAGCCACCCGTGTGCACTTTTAAGACTTTCATGGACTGCCGGCCAACTACTTTTAGCGGCACTGAAGGAGCAGTAGGTCTCCTACACTGGTTTGAGAAGCTAGAATCTGTGTTCGAAATGTGCGAATGCCCTGAGGCGCGCAGGGTGAAGTATGCTACTGGTACTCTCGAGGGTTTAGCCCTCACATGGTGGAACGCTCAAGTTCAGATACTAGGGTTGGTTGCTGCCAACGCCACCCCATGGGAAACTTTTAAGGAAATGATCAAGGAAGAGTACTGCAGTCGTGATGAGATTCACAAACTGGAAGTGGAGTTCTTCAACCTCAAGATGACGGGGTCCGAAATTGAAGCTTATGTGAAAAGGTCAAACGAACTGGCAATTCTGTGCCCTACTATGGTGGATCCTCCCATCAAACGCATCGAACTGTTTCTTCAGGGCTTAGTGCCGGAAATCCAGAGTCATGTGACTTCAGCGAACCTCGCTACCTACCAGCAAACCGTTCAGTTGGCTCACCGTCTCACGGATCAGGCGGTGGAGCAGAACAAGTTACCGAAACGCATAGGTGCTGCAACTACTACTGGTACCTCTAATGACAACAAACGGAAATGGGATGGAACTTCAAGTAAGGGTTCGACCTCTGTTCAGTCCCAGTCTCAGCAGAGAAAGACTGAGGACTACAAGAGCCCTAGTCAGCAATCCTCTGGTGGTGGATACAAAGGAAATCATCCCAAATGCAATCGCTGCAGCCTGCACCACAGCGGGCCATGCACCAGGGGCAACTGTCATCGGTGCAACAAGCCTGGTCACGCTGCAAAGGATTGCAGGAGCCTATACCCCGCTAATCAGAATCGCCATCAAGCTCAACAGAACCAGCGCCAGCAGCAGCAGCAAGGTGATAACAAAGGGTGCTTTCAGTGTGGAGCTGAAGGCCACTTCAAGAGAGACTGTCCTCAACTGAACAGGAACCAGAACAACAACAACAACAACAACAATCAGGGGAACGGTAACAATGGGAACAACAACAACAATGGCGCCAGGGGGCGAGTGTTTGTGATCGGCCAAGGTGAAGCAAGGAATGACCCCAATGTTGTGGCGGGTAAGTTCCTTCTAGACGACTTTTATGTTTCAGTTTTATTTGATTCGGGTGCCGATACTAGCTACATGTCACTAGAAGTTAGTCGAATGCTTAAACGTATTCCAACCTCTTTGAACAACAAGCACACCGTAGAGCTAGCAAATGGTAAGAGCTTAGAAGCCACACACATAGTCAAGGGTTGTAAACTTATTCTCGCTGACCAGACCTTCTCTATCGACCTCATTCCTATTGTCTTGGGTAGTTTCGACGTTGTCATTGGGATGGATTGGTTATCCCAACACCGAGCAGAGATTCTTTGCAACGAGAAGGTTGTCCGTATTCCAGGTCCCGGTGGTGAACCTCTTATGATTCATGGCGACAAGAGGAGTGCCGTTGAGAACGTCATTTCTCTCCTTAAGGCCCAAAAGTACTTGCGAAAAGGCCACACTGCTATTTTGGCTCTCGTCACTGATACCTCAGAAAAAGAGAAGAAGATAGAAGATTTTCCAGTTGTACGCGATTATCCAGAGGTATTTCCTGAGGAATTACCTGGTCTTCCGCCTCATCGCCAAGTCGAGTTTCAGATCGAACTAGCTCCTGGAGCTGCGCCTATAGCTCGTGCACCTTATCGATTGGCTCCATCAGAGTTGAAAGAACTCTCCACGCAACTACAAGAGCTCCTGGATAAGGGTTTTATTCGTCCTAGCTCATCGCCCTGGGGAGCTCCAGTGTTATTCGTGAAGAAGAAAGACGGTACTTTCAGAATGTGCATCGACTACCGAGAACTCAACAAGGTGACGGTGAAGAACCGTTATCCTCTACCGTGGATCGACGACTTGTTCGACCAGTTGCAGGGGTCGAGCTACTATTCAAAGATCGATTTGAGATCGGGTTATCACCAGCTGAGAGTCCGGGAAGAGGACGTCTCCAAAACAGCTTTCAGAACGCGATACGGGCACTATGAGTTTTTGGTCATGCCTTTCGGGATGACAAATGCACCTGCGGTTTTCATGGACTTGATGAATCGAGTGTGCAAGCCTTATCTGGACAAGTTCGTTATAGTCTTCATCGACGACATCCTGATCTATTCTAAGAGTCGGGAGGAACACGAGCAACATCTGCGACTTATTCTGGAACTCCTTCGAACAGAACAGCTTTATGCGAAGTTCTCGAAATGTGACTTCTGGCTTCGAGAAGTCCATTTCCTAGGCCACGTGGTGAACAAGGATGGTATTCATGTTGATCCATCCAAGATAGACTCGATTAAGAACTGGCCTGCACCTCGTACACCAAAGGAAATTCGCCAATTCTTGGGTTTGGCGGGATACTACCGGAGATTCATTAAGGATTTTTCTAAGATTGCACAGCCTCTCACCTCACTAACGCAGAAGGGCGTTGTTTACCGCTGGGGAAACGCACAGGAGTTAGCATTTCAGCACCTAAAGGATAGACTTTGTAGCGCACCTATCCTTTCCTTGCCGGAAGGCACAGACGACTTTGTGGTTTACTGCGACGCATCAATTCAAGGTCTTGGTTGCGTGTTGATGCAACGAGATAAAGTTATAGCCTACGCCTCACGTCAACTCAAGGTTCATGAAAAGAACTACACTACGCACGATTTAGAGCTGGGAGCCGTTGTTTTTGCACTTAAGTTATGGCGGCACTACTTGTACGGTACCAAGTGCGCCATCTACACCGATCACAGGAGCCTCGAGCACATCTTCAAGCAGAAAGAATTGAATATGCGGCAGCGACGATGGGTCGAGTTACTGAATGACTACGAGTGCTCAATCAGGTATCACCCGGGCAAGGCCAATGTTGTGGCTGACGCCCTCAGTAGGAAAGACACTGCGCCTAAGCGCGTACGAGCTTTACAACTCACGATCCACTCCAGTCTCCCTTCCCAAATACGAGCTGCTCAGATAGAAGCACTGAAACCAGAAAACGTCAGGGCTGAAGCCCTACGCGGATCAAGGCAACGATTAGAACAAAAGGAAGATGGTGCTTACTACGTAACGGGGCGCATTTGGGTCCCACTTTATGGCAACCTACGAGAACTTGTGATGGACGAAGCACACAAGTCTCGCTACTCAGTACACCCTGGATCAGATAAGATGTATCATGATATCAAAACTACGTATTGGTGGCCTAGCATGAAGGCCTACATAGCGACCTATGTCAGCAAGTGTTTGACTTGTGCGAGAGTCAAGTCCGAATACCAGAAACCCTCAGGCCTACTCCAACAACCAGAGATACCTCAATGGAAATGGGAGCAAATTTCCATGGATTTTGTTACTGGCCTACCTAGATCCCAGCGGGGAAACGATACTATTTGGGTGATCGTGGATCGACTCACAAAATCTGCACACTTCCTGGCCATCAAGGAAACGGATAAGTTCTCCACTCTTGCAGAAGTATACATCAAGGAAATTGTTTCGAGGCACGGGGTGCCCACCTCCATTATCTCGGATCGAGATGCACGTTTTACTTCAGAGCTGTGGCAAGCAATGCACAAATCCTTTGGCTCACGACTCGACATGAGCACGGCGTACCATCCTCAGACGGACGGGCAGTCCGAGCGCACTATTCAAACCTTAGAAGACATGCTTCGTGCATGTGTAATCGACTTTGGCAACCGCTGGGAAAAGCATCTACCACTTGTGGAATTCTCGTACAATAACAGCTACCACACCAGCATTGGAGCTGCTCCGTTTGAGGCATTGTACGGACGTAAATGCCGGTCTCCTCTTTGCTGGGCAGAGGTGGGAGAAAGTCAGATCACTGGTCCAGAATATGTGGTAGATACAACCGAGCAAATCGCTCAGATACGAAAACGCATGGTGGCGGCTCGCGAACGTCAGAAAGTTTACGCCGACATGGGCAGGAAACCACTTGAGCTCCAGGTTGGGGAGCGGGTACTACTCAAAGTTTCACCCTGGAAGGGTGTGGTCCGTTTTGGCAAACGCGGTAAACTTAACCCACGATACGTTGGACCTTTCGAGGTCATTGAGAAAATAGGCAGGGTGGCCTACAGACTAAACTTACCAGCGGAACTCGGTGCAGTTCACAACGTTTTTCACGTGTCAAATCTGAAGAAGTGTCCGTCAGATGAGACCCACGTAGTTCCTTTGAAGGAACTCACGATCGACGAGCAGTTACGATTCGTCGAGGAACCAGTCGACATCACGGACCGGGATGTTAAGGTCCTCAAGAGCACTAGAATACCTCTTGTTCGAGTTCGTTGGAACTCACGTCGCGGCCCAGAGTTCACCTGGGAGCGCGAAGATCAGATGAAACAAAAGTATCCCCAACTGTTCGCAAACAGTACACCCACTACTGAGGCCGAAGCTACGGAATTTCGGGACGAAATTCCAGATCAACGGGGGGTGGATGTGACACCCCAGGAAAACCAGGAAAACCATACAACTTAACTAGCTTCCTCAGTGAGTGCCTACCAAATTTCGGGACGAAATTTCTTTCAACTTGGGGATGATGTGACAACTCGGAATTTAGAACCTTTCGTTGTGTCTTGATGTAACATGCTTGAACGTTATGTGATTAGTTGACATGATTGGTGTAATGATATATGTAAACATCTTATGTGAACTATATGTTATATTTACGTGTATGCGTGTATGTATATGAACCGAAACAACGAGGACCCGACTCGAGACCATGTGGCCTCGAGTGAACAGTAACCGGTTGGGCCATTTGGGCCGTAAACCCCTTAGCCGACTTGTAAACTAAACCCATTAGGGTGCACCTTGTGGAACTAATATATATATCATACTTCTTGCCAACCTTGCCATTCTTTGGGCAACCATACACACTCACTCTCACACACTCTCCTACTTCCCTCTCACTAAAACCCTAGAGACACAAACACACTCCTCACTTTCGGATTGGATTCTTGGATCGGCTCACACACACAATCGGTTGGAAGCTCACACGCATCCTCGAAACCCATCAACCGGTTAGTGTTTCTTAATGCTTAGTGTTAATGTATTCATGTTGTGTTTTGTGCTTGGATTGATGAATGTTGAAGTGTTTGACAATATGTTGTTGTTGAGTGATGCATGATGAGATTGATGTTCAAAGAAATCGGTTCATAAGTGTTTTCGGTTTTTACTTGGGTTCATGATAAGTTGATGCATTGTTATGATAAAAGGTGTAGTATGCTTGAATATGAATGGTGTTATCGGTTTTACTTGGGTTTGGATCCGAAGGGTTTGGGTGTTCATACAAGTGGGATTGATTGATGAATGGAAGTCAAATGCTTGTCATAATAGGATGCATGCTAGTGAGTTGTGGTTCATGAATTTGGTTGAATAAGGGTTGTTTATGTTATGAATATGTGAAGAACTTGATGAATGTGTTTTGAATATATGAAGAACAACTTGAATGTGCTTTGAAGGTGCTTTGAATATTTGAAACCTGAATTGTTTGATCCATTTTGGGTAAATGTTAGACAACAAAACATGTTTAGTGGGTAGTACATAATTCTGCATGAATTCTATTGGATAGTACAATCTGCGAAGGATCAGCAGGTGCTGGGGAGTCGAAACCCCTGATTGCGACTCGAAACCACAGCATGATGAGCCGAGACCATAGTTACGACACAGGTTGCGAGTCCGGTTACGACTCGAAACCACAGCCTTACAAGCCGAGACCACAGGTTGCGAGTCCTGTTGCGACTCGAAACCATAGCATGACGAGCCGAAACCATAGTTGCGACATAGGTTGCGACTCGTAACCATCTATGATCAACATAAACAGCATGACCCGCAACCATGCTTGCGAGTCCGGTTGCGACTCGAAACCACGCTTATTGGGCCTGCTTAGTTACGGACCTAAGTTAATGGGCCGGCCTTATGGACTCCTTGTGCTACTGTGTAATGCATGCTTCGGGCTTAGATAATTGGGCTAAACATATGGGCTATACGTGCTACTGTTAATTGAGTATGTCAGGAATATTGATGAACCGTCATGCTAGAACTTGTATGCCATGATTGTCACTTGTACGTGTACTGCTTGGGTTGAATCTGATATAAATGGTATCTATGTTAGGACATAGTTGACCACTTGCAACTTGATTGACCTTTCTGTGATTAACTGCCGAGCAAACCAAGGTGAGTTCACACCCACTACAAAGCATGGGATTCCCAGGGGTCGGGAATTGGGGTTAAGGAACATGGGTTCCTCGTCCTCCTTGGGTAGGACAGTCAAGGTTCAGGAATGTAATTCCTCGTCCTCACGGACAGATAACTCGTACTAGACCAAAACTCTATCACGAAGTCCCTCATTTTTTATATCGACTTAATCGCCGGGCCAATGGCGAGCGGGTCATTAGTTAGATAGCGCTATTTAGGTCTGACAAACCTCACACCGTGCCGCAGAGGACGGGCGTGAACTAATGGATCTGGGGCACGTCAATGATGATAGACATTGACAGTTTCAGGGCACTTAAACATGACTACAGTCAGCAGTCGATATGGTAACGAGTCTAGTGTATACATGGGGTAGCCCCCACGGCCGAAATGCCAGATAACTAACACGGGGTAGCCCCCACGGCAGGATTGCCAGAGTAACCGGGAATAAACAAGTCACGTTTTTAACTATGGGGTAACCCCCACGGCAGGATGCCAGCTAAAGGAAACTGTTTTCGAAACAACTTAAAACGAACACCCAACCGTGAACTCACTCAACTAGTTGTTGACTCGTTACTACATGCTTTGCAGGTCCTTAGGTTCTTAAGCTGGAGCTTGCATGGCGGAGGATCGTTGTGGGACATGGACGACTGTGTGCCATGTTAAACTAGGAAACAATTAAACTTATGTTTTGATTTAAGACTTATGCTTCCGCTTGCAACTTAACTACGTTTTGTTTGAACACCAATTGTAGTGAGTGGATTTTTATAACTACTTATATGCTTGTTCGATATGATTGGTGGCTGGATCCTGGTCAGTCACGCCTCCAAGCGGTAGTACTCCGCAGGTGGATTTTGGGGGTGTGACAACTACCGTCCGACCGGATGACCATCCGAACGGATTGTCATCCGCACGACCCACCATCCGATCGACCGACTTGATGGATAGAGATACTTCAATGCTTTCAAAATACTACAACGAAAACTTCAAAAGTCAAGCCATCATACACAAACACATTCATCCTATAGGAAGAAACAATCCACTCGAATAGTCATCCGACCGGATTACCATCCGACCAGATGACCATCCGAACAGATTGTCATCCACACGGATTGCTGTCCGCTCGTATTACCATCCGAACGAACTACCATCCGATCCATCCGCACCTTGTTTCGTTTTACGTGTCACTCACCGTTATGCTACCGAATCTATTCAGGCTAACCTTACTCGCTAAGCGCTCCCTTCAATCCATCCAATCGCTGTGATATTCTTGATATCTTTTTGCTTTATGCACTTTTGGGTGTTACATACGTTACGAATATTCAAACTACAACAATCACACTACTCAATACTATTTGAACGCTAACCGTTAATGCATGTTATACGTGGCTTATGAATGCTTGTTTGTTATGTTTACACATGGAATACTATCTACCTGCCTTAGCAACGATAGTACTATAGTTTGGACTTAGCACCCGTTCGCGGGGGTTGTTAAGGACCATTACTTGCATGGATTACGGTGGTAATCATGTATTGCGAACTGCATCTAGCAGTCAACCCGCAGTCATTGGTATCGATGGATCTGTGTCGATAACTAACGTGCTTCATTTCACTATGTGTACGTGCTGGTTATACGTAAACGAATTCCAACTCTATATGCTATATCAAACTTGTATGCTCACCTTTACATTTTATGTATTGACTTTATTTTAACGTATGTGACAGGTGCTTAGGACGCACACTTGGTAGGAATTTGAAGCTAGAATAAAGCTTTAGAGCCCAACAAATAGTTGTCTGTAGTGGTCAAACTAAGGGTCTCTAGAAGCAGATAAACAATTGCTGTCTATTAAAATCTGAGTTGTCGGAACGGAATATTTGCCTGGTTTTTGTCTGTAATAATTAATTTGTTGTTTGAGATACGGTATGGGACGTATTATCTAAATTGAATAGTAATGATAATTGTTATGGAAACTCCTGGACAATCTGTTTCGCTCAGTGCCATGCCCCGATGTTTCCGCCATCGGTTGGGGTGTGACAGATTGGTATCAGAGCCATAACTATAGGGAATTAGGCAAGACTCGACCTAGTCCGGGACGAAGTCTTAGAAACCTAGACTATAGTTAGGAACCAACAGACTGACTCGAGTACATCCCTACTGGATTACATACGAGCTTATTCCTCGTCATTTCCGCTCGTACTACACCACCACTACACTCGAATTTTCAACTATAAAAGGGCGATAAAGTCGAGATTAGGTGTGAAAACCACAAACTCCCGACTAAATTGCTTAATCGATGCTGTTTTGTCAACTTATCAATGATCTCTTCATTCTTTTTCAATAACAAACGCTTGTTCAGCGGGGGAAATTATACCAAATTAGGGGTGAAACCCATATTTTGATGAATAATCTCCTCTATTGTATTAAAACAGGGACGAAGTTGTTAAGATAGGCGTGAAACCCTAACCTTGACGACTTGTTCTGCACATTTTACCAAACTCTCACCAAGGTCTCGACGGACTCCAATGACCTGAAGTCTTGATATGACTAACGGGACGTGTGCCAAACGCCCAAGAATCGAGGCAAAAGCACAGTTCTGAAGGTCGGACATGAATGACAAGTCCTTGCGAATAGTTGAACCACCTTGGTTAGTCAAAGTCTAATAGCCGCAGACAATCTATTTCCCGATTTTTACGTGTTTTCGATTCTGAGCCCGCAACTGCTGACTCTGATGATTCGTCGATTTTATGTGCTTGTATGTGTGTTTACCTGTTTATGTGTCTAAATTTTGGAGATTTACTCGATTTTTGCTTTCACATCGATCGACACACATAACTCGCACTGCATTCTATCTCAAATCGCTAAGATCTGGACGACCTTATGGTAAACTATACGCTTAAACTACGCCGCACGATATGCTAAACGCGACCGCTATACTCGAACGATCACAGACTTTGAATGATAGGTTTCTGTTTTCTGACTACCTCTAGTGATTTAATGCGTATGTGTCTCCTTGCTTCCTTGCTTTACGTGCTTAGGTGTTGTGTGATTATGTGCCCTGCATGCTTAAGTGATTTTGTGTTCTATGTGTTATGTGTTTATGTGATACATATTACAATGTGTTGTGGAGCTTTAGTAAGTAATAGACGTGTGAGGTGAGATTCATATACAATGTGTTGAGTCCTGTGACAATGTCTGTTGCAGACGATGTCATCTGGATCCCGTCATCCCCTACTTTCTCGTCAAGAAAAGAGAGACAAACGTCTAACTGCCATCATCGCTAAAAGTGTGGCAAAGGCCGTGAGTGATGTTTACGAGAATGCCAGCAAATCATCTGAGGAGTCGAGAACCGAAGCTCCTAAAGCTACCGCAAAGGCGTTCAATTTCAAGCAGTTCAAGTCGTGTGGGCCAAAAGAATTCACTGGCGAGGGAGGTCCTACTGCACTATTCCAATGGTTTGATTCCATTGAGGTTACTCTACGACAGAGTGATTGCGCTGATGACCTCCGTACTCTGAATGCTACCGGCGTTTTCCAGTCCCGTGCTCTAGACTGGTGGACGGCCGAGAGAAACAAGCGAGGGAACGATGCAGCCTACGGTCTGTCGTGGGACGAGCTCAAAGAAGTCATGCTAGAGGAATTCTGCCCTCCTCACGAACGTCAAAAGCTAGAAGATGAATTTTGGCACATACACCAACATGAGGGTGACAACGCTGCTCTCACCGCTCGTTTCAAATAGCTCAGCATCATCTGTCCCGATCAAGTCAAGACTCCGGAGATCACAATAAGTACATCCGAGCTTTGCCCGACTGCGTCGCAGATTTCGTGCAAGCGGCTAAGACTAAGACGATCGAAGAAACTTATCTACTGGCCGCTGAAATCAACAACAAAAGGGTCAAGGCTGGTGTCTGGGATAAAACTTCGAAGCATCTGCATCAAGCTACTACCACCGCACCAATTGCTGAAACCACCACCCCATAAAGCAACAAGAGGAAGAACAAAAGGAATAACAGCTCCAGCAACAAAAACTGTGCGATCACTGCTGCACCAGTTCAGTCTATACCAGCCCAACAACGTCAAGTAGCGGCGCCTGTGGCTAATGCACCGCCTGCAAAGCGAGCATACACTGGACCACATCCACTCTGCCCTACTTGCACCTACCACCACCCAACTGCCACCGCTTGACGTTTTTGTGCTCATTGCAATGTATACGGCCATTTTACTACCAACTGCCGTATTCGACAAGCTCCTGCTCATCAAGCTCTGCTCACTGTCCCTCAGGGTCAACAAGCTCCTCCGGCACCCGCGGTCAAAGCCAGAGCCTGCTTCGCATGTGGCGACCCGAACCACTTTGCCAACATGTGCCCAAACAGGGTCGTGAAACAAGAGCCTCAACAACAGCAGCCTCAACAGCAATAACAACAGCAGCAACAACAACAGGCCGCACGCGCCAGAACTTTCAACCTCAACGTGCGTCAAGCCCAGGCCGACAACAATGTGGTCAATGGTACGTTCCTTGTGAATGGTATTTATGCTTCATGTTTGTTTGATACTGGAGCCGATAATTGCTTTGTGTCGTTCGAATTCGAGAAACTCCTTAGTCGTAAGCGCTCTCATCTCTCCTCGACGTTCGATGTCGAAGTCGCTACCGAAAGAACTGTCACCGTTAATTCTGTTCTTCGTGATTGTACCCTCGAGCTCAACAATCACATCTTCCCAATCGACCTTATTCTGATGCAACTCGGAAGTTTTGATGTCATAGTAGGCATGGACTTTCTTCGTGAAAACCATGCTGAAGTGGTATGCTTCGACAAGATGATTCGATTCTCGCTCGCGAATGGTGATTTATTGTGTGTCTACGGTGATACTACTTTGAAGGATCTCAAGCTCATGTCGTGTGTCCAAGCTAGCAAGTATCTCCGCAAGGAATACAGAGCCTTCTTGGCTAACATTGTAGTAGCGGAGAAGGAAAAGAAAGAAAATAAGGAAGTGAAAGACGTTCCTGTGGTTCGAGAATTTCCTAATGTTTTTCCAGAGGATCTTCCCGGACTACCGCCAAGTCGTGATATCGACTTTCATATCGACCTCATTCCTGGAGCCAACCCTATCGCCAAAGCTCCTTATCGACTCGCACCGTCTGAAATGCGCGAACTTTCAAACCAACTCTAGGAATTACTTGAGAAAGGCTTCATTCGCCCGAGTACCTCTCCTTGGGGCGCGCCAGTCCTTTTCGTCAAAAAGAAGGATGGGTCGTTCAGGATGTGCATCGACTACCGGGAATTGAATAAGTTAACTATCAAGAACCGCTATCCCCTACCTCGCATCGATGATTTGTTTGATCAACTACAAGGCGCTACGTGTTTCTCAAAGATCGACCTACGTTCAGGCTATCACCAGTTACGTATACAAGAGGAGGATATACCCAAAACCGCGTTTCGTACTCGTTACGGCCACTATGAATTCGTTGTCATGCCTTTTGGTTTAACCAACGCACCAGCGGTTTTCATGGATCTGATGAATCGCGTGTGTAAACCATATCTCGACCGTTTCGTCATCGTATTCATCGACGATGTCTTGATCTATTCCAAATCGAAGGCCGAACACGCGCAACATCTACATTTGGTTCTCGAGTTACTCCAGGGGAACCAACTCTATGCCAAGTTCTCCAAGTGTGAATTCTGGTTGGAGGAAGTTCAGTTTCTGGGTCACATTGTTAATAGTCAAGGTATTCACGTTGACCCTGCGAAGATTGAAGTTGTCAAGAGCTGGATTACGCCTAAGAACCCGTCTGAAGTCCGTTCTTTCCTCGGACTAGCAGGCTATTACCGACGATTCATCGAAGGATTCTCGAAGATTGTTGTGCCGCTTACCGCACTCACGCATAAAGATCAGCCTTTTGTTTGGGGAACTAAACAAGAGACTGCCTTCCAAACCCTCAAGCACATGCTTTACAACGCTCCTATTCTCACATTGCCCGACGGAAGCAACGATTTCATTGTCTATTGTGATGCTTCCAACCTTGGTCTCGGTTGTGTCCTTATGCAACGGGACAAGGTCATAGCTTACGCATCTCGTCAGCTCAAAGTCCACAAGAAGAACTATACAACCCATGACCTCGAGCTAGGCGCAGTTGTTTTTGCGTTAAAGATTTGGCGACACTACCTATATGGTACCAAGTGTACGATCTTCACCGATCATAGGAGCCTACAACACATCTTTAATCAGAAGGAACTTAATATGCGTCAACGCCGATGGGTAGAACTTCTCAACGATTACGACTGTGAGATCCGTTATCACCCAGGCAAGGCAAATGTTGTTGCCGACGCCCTTAGCAGACGGAGCTATCTGCTTAGCACTCGTAATGTTCAAGCCCAACACGATCTCGAAACCCTCATCCGCGACGCTCAACATGCGTGTTTCAACGAACGCACTCTGAAGAAAGAAAGAATCTACCATGATGGAGCCCAGCTGGTGAGCAAATCAAACCGGATATTCCACTTTTTGGACCGAATTTGGATTCCCAAATGAACCAATTTATGACAGATCTTGATGGACGAAGCCCACAAATCCCGGTATTCCGTTCATCCCGGTGCCGATAAAATGTACCAGGATCTTCGTTATAAGTACTGGTGGCCAGGTATGAAAAGGGATATCGCTCTCTACGTCGGGCAATGCCTAACTTGTGCAAGAGTCAAGGCTGAACATCAAAGACCCTCTGGCTTACTCGAACAACCGCCAATTCCCATGTGGAAGTGGGAAAGTATAGCTATGGACTTCATAACCAAGCTACCACACACGTCATCAGGTCACGACAGCATTTGGGTTGTGGTCGACCGCTTGACTAAATCAGCTCACTTTTTGCCAATACGGGAAGACTACAAGGTAGAATGATTAGCCTGAATCTACACCGACGAGATCATTTGTAATCATGGAACGCCTCGTGACATCATCTCTGATCGTGATGCTCGGTTTACTTCGCGACTGTGGGAAACATTTCAAACGGCACTCGGTACATCGCTTAATCTAAGTACCGCTTTCCACCCTCAAACCGATGGTCAGACTGAAAGAACGATCCGTACTCTTGAAGACATGCTCCGTTCGTGTGTCATAGACTTCGGTGGTAATTGGGACAAATACCTGCCGTTAGTCGAATTCTCGTATAACAACAACTATCATTCTAGCATCCAAATGGCACCATTCGAGGCATTATACGGAAGAAGATGTCGATCGCCTATTGTGTGGCACGAGATCGGTCATTCGCAATTAACCGGTCCTGAGCTATTACAAGAAACGAAAGACAAAATTTTCCAAATTCGAGACAACCTGGTGAAAGCTCAGGATCGACAGAAAAGTTACGCCGATAAGAAACGCAAGCCCTGTGAATTTGACGTTGGTGACTACGTACTCCTAAAGGTATCACCTTAGAAGGGTGTAGTCCGATTCGGCAAAAAGGGAAAACTCGCGCCTCGATATGTTGGACCTTTTAAGATCCTGGAAAGGATTGGAAAAGTCGCCTACAGACTCGAACTACCGGAGGAACTTAGTAATGTTCACCCGACTTTCCACGTGTCAAACCTCCGAAAGTGCCTAGCCGACCACGACTTACACGTTTCTCTCGATGACCTGCAAGTGAACGAAACATTACACTTCGTGGAAAAGCCTGTCGAAATCATGGATCGCCAAACCAAGCAACTCAGGCGCTCTCGCATTCCTATCGTAAGGGTCCGATGGGAAGGCAAACGAGGCGCAGAGTTCACTTGGGAACTCGAAAGCGACATGAAGGCAAAGTACCCGCAGTTGTTCAAAGAAAGTCTAGAAAGAGAAAGTTCTCAAACATGATACACGGTGTGGTACAACTATCAGCTTAATTTCGGGACTAAATTCCCTAAACAAGGGGAGGCTGTAACACCCCGTGTTTTCGAGAAGTCAAAGTCAAAGTCAAGGTCAAAGTCAACGACCGATTGGGCGAATTTGACTTATAGAAATTTCCTCATTTTGGCTGTATTATATGGAGTAAGTGTTGTTAATTACAAGCTATCGACGTATTATTCAATCGACTCGTGACTGTGAACTATAGGCAGTAACAATGCGATAAAGTTAACTAAACGATAATCAAGCTATGTTAATCGAATCGAATCGCAACTCGAACTACGCAATTGGAATACTGTTTTACGTGTGTGTGTGCCCTATGTGTTACTTGTGCATGTTTAATTATGTTATGTTGTGGTAATCAAGCGAATCGCAAATCGAAACTCGAAACACAATCGAACTCAATCGAAACCAAATCGCAATATACTCGCGATACGAGAAACGAATGTGTTATAGGATGTTGTATGTTAGATATAGTAGTTGGGACTAAAAGTAATTTGACTAGGAAACTCTATCGCATTGAACCGCTCGCAAACGAAACCGAATCGACAAAACCGTCGCGCTAAACATTCGAGTCAAACGCGACCCGGCCGGATAGCCATCCGAACGGATAGCCACCATCCCAGGGAGTTAGGTGCCATCCGACCGAGATGGTATCCGACCGGGTAGCCATCCGGGCGGTATGCCATCCGACCGGATAGCACTTTCCTCTTTTGGAATCCTATAAATACCCTTGTCATTGTCATTCTTTCTACTTTTGGAAACCCTCTGCCCAAACTGTTCGTGCTCCCCACCTTCTCTTCGATTTCTCCCGATCAAGGTAAGATCTCGTCCTAAATCTTGTACTTTCTTGATCTACACGCACTCCTACACCTTTCTATCTTTTGAATCTTAACTTTTAACCGTGAAATCACTAGATTTCGGGTGTTCTAGGATGACATCATCGTGTGTTCTTGAGGAACTTCATGTTTTGACTTCAATCCACCAAGAACAACCTAGATCTAACCGATTTCCACACGAATACACAAAGATCTTGTAAAGATCTCGACACAAGAGTGGTGCAAAAGGATTGAAAGATGGTTTTAACTTTCTTTCAACTCTTTTACACTCAAAACACTCAAAAACCGGTAGAATCGGGTTCTGATCTAGTCTCCTACTCATTCATAGTGTTGTACTGGTTCGGATCTGGATTCTACTCACGCGACCAACGATCTCGGGTTAAACAAAAACAACCGTTTAGAGCCGGTAACTGACCGAGCTAGGGTGATTCCTGGTCGGTTTAGTCATCTGGGTCAAAATGGGAGTTCACTTGGGTCCCGCCTTTAAGCAACCTTATTCGAGGTCTGAGTATTGAACGAATTGCAATCCGATCGGATGACCATCTGACTGGATTACTCTTCGGATCATGAGATACTAAGACCTTGAAGACTTAAACAATTTTCAACATGTTCATTAACAGGGTTGCCACCCGACTGGATGGACATCCGATCGAGTGACACCTCTGCTGTGAACTTGTCCTCACTAAGTAATCTCACCACTAAGTAGCCGTCCGACCGGACTACCGTCCGACCGGATGACCATCCGAACGGATTGCCATCCGCACGACCCACCATCCGATCGACCGACTTGATGGATAGAGATACTTCAATGCTTTCAAAATACTACAACGAAAACTTCAAAAGTCAAGCCATCATACACAAACACATTCATCCTATAGGAAGAAACAATCCACTCGAATAGTCATCCGACCGGATTACCATCCGACCGGATGACCATCCGAACAAATTGTCATCCACACGGATTGCTGTCCGCTCGGATTACCATCCGAACGAACTACCATCCGATCCATCCGCACCTTGTTTCGTTTTACGTGTCACTCACCGTTATGCTACCGAATCTATTCAGGCTAACCTTACTCGCTAAGCGCTCCCTTCAATCCATCCAATCGCTGTGAGTATACTCGATCCCTTTTTGCTTTATGCACTTTTGGGTGTTACATACGTTACGAATATTCAAACTACAACAATCACACTACTCAATACTATTTGAACGCTAACCGTTAATGCATGTCATACGTGGCTTATGAATGCTTGTTTGTTATGTTTACACATGGAATGTTGTCTACCTGCCTTAGCAATGATAGTACTATAGTTTGGACTCAGCACCCGTTCGCGGGGGTTGTTAAGGACCATTACTTGCATGGATTACGGTGGTAATCATGTATTGCGAACTGCATCTGGCAGTCAACCCGCAGTCATTGGTATCGATGGATCTGTGTCGATAACTAACGTGCTTCATTTCACTATGTGTACGTGTTGGTTATGCGTAAACGAATTCGCACTCTATATGCTATATCAAACTTGTATGCTCACCTTTACATTTTATGTATTGACTTTATTTTAACGTATGTGACAGGTGCTTAGGACGCACACTTGGTAGGAATTTGAAGCTAGAATAAAGCTTTAGAGCCCAACAAATAGTTGTCTGTAGTGGTCAAACTAAGGGTCTCTAGAAGCAGATAAACAATTGCTGTCTGTTAAAATCTGAGTTGTCGGAACGGTATATTTTCCTGGTTTTTGTCTGTAATAATTAATTTGCTGTTTGAGATACGGTATGGGACGTATTATCTAAATTGAATGGTAATGATAATTGTTATGGAAACTACTGGACAATCTGTTTCGCTCAGTGCCATGCCCCGATGTTTCCGCCATCGGTTGGGGTGTGACATATACCTCCGGGAACGAGTCCGAGTCCGAATCTGGTTCTGCATCTGGTTGTTGTGGCTGCTGCTGCTGATGTGGTGCTCGAGGTGGTGGGAGCAGTATGGGGGGTAATCCCCTCTCTTTCGTCTATCCTGCGCCTCCCAAACCAACTAACCTATCAAATCGTTCAACCTGTCAAGCTTGGCTCGTATCTGCGGATGTACTGCAGCTCCCAGGGCATGACCTGGAATAGCGTGCCGTGAAAACTAAGGCTCCCCGGGAGGTGGTGGTGGCTGGCATCGCTGGACTGTCTAAATCCACCAGAGGGTCCTGCACTGTCACTGCAGCAGGATCTAGCGGAGGATAGACTAGATCGAACTGCTCTGGTAGGTCCTCAGGTTGAAATAAGAGACCTCTGCGGGTTTTAAACCGCTCGCCGAGGACGACGAACCTCTTAATCAGTCCCATCCCCCACAACGTCTAAAAACCCATCCGCGTCGGCGCTTTGGGCAGCAGTAACTGTGGGTCCTCCTCCGGTACGAGGCCCAATGAACGGGCAATGACGGTCACGTACACGTCGCCATACAAAAATCCACGCTCCTGCCAGTGATGGGCGGAGGCGAAGTACTGGGCTAGACCATGTGCTAGTGCGCACGGCCTCCTGTACAACAAATAATAAATGAAAAAAAAAACGTCCGTGTTCGTACACCACTCATGACTGTGGCCGCGAGCTGCAATAAAAGTAGCGAGCATCCTACGTAGATACCTGCAGATAGTGTTAGCGAAATACAGAAACAGAAATTAATAAATAATAATAATCACAATAATTAAGTAATAAACATACGTACCAGTACAATGGGTCACCAACATGTGAAATCCTGCCCTTCGACTTGTCGTGCTCCCAAGTATCTGCCCCCGCAACCACCTGCCAAAACCCTAAAAGAGTGGGTCTATCAGCCACCACCAGCCCTTGCATATAAACATCAGTCTCGATCTCCTCCTGCAGGTATAAACCGCTATCAACCGCAAACTGAGCTAGCGTCATCGAACGCCAAACACTAGCAAGCTTGAAAGAAACCTCAGGCGGAGGGGGAGGAGCATGTAGCTGTGCAGGCGGCTGGTCGGCCCGAGGAGGGGAAATGTGAATGTCGATAGAAACTTGACTAGCAAACAATTATAACAGTAAGAAGATGCAAGGCAATACAAGTGATTGTAAAAGAAGAAAATACTGGAAAGTCATCGAAAGAGGTTGTATTTCCTCGTCTGGAGACACTTGAACTTGACCATCTACCAAACCTTAAGGGTTTCTTCTTGGGGATGAATGCCTTTAGATGGCCCTCATTGGTTATTGTGAAGATCAACAAATGACCTGAACTGATGATGCTTACATCAGGACAGTCAACAACTCCAAAGCTCAAGTACAAACACACATGGTATGTTAAATGCAGTCTTGAACGTGACCTTCATGGAGTGGTCAGTCAGGTACATGTTTTTTTATTATATATATATGTCATCTACTAAATGAACAATTTGTTATTGAAGACCATATATTTTAAATAAGGGTGAGGGTCTTGATACATCCCCACTTTTTATGTGCACATCCCTCCAGAGGCCGCGTATAGGGCAATAAGGGGCGTATACAGTGTGAAAGCATTAAATGTGTCAGAAAAAGGGTTTGATAAACCTCTCATTGCCCTATGAGAGGCGTATAAGATTGTGGTAGTTGGAGCATTAAACCCTATACGCCTCTCATTGAACTATACGCAGCTTACCGGCATGACTTTTGATGAATTTAAGGTATAATTACTGACATCCAGTGAGTTTAGTCTGAAAAGTGTGAAAAGGTAACCCCATATGTGCTTATTGCTCTATACGCCCCTTATCAACCAAGAATATTTATTTACCCAAGCATACGGGAACTATTTCATTCAAATTTTCAAAATTCACAAAAAAACCTGAAAATTCTCAAATATAAACGTCGGTTGAAACCGTGAAGCATAAAGATGTCGTTTTGGGACATTGGTAATGTTTTTGGCAAAGATTCAAACCAGCCATACGTCTCCGAAAGCGTTTGGTTATCCGGCGTTGATCGAGGTGAGGAGGAGGTTATGTCCGTGCCTCGTTGTGATGACGGGGGTGTGTGCTCCGTGTTACCTGATTTGAACCAGGTGTTTGTAGATGAGGCATAACCATCTTACATTGCCCAAAGTTATCCGCGACACGAATACGGGACTTACCATTCGCATACGGAAAGCCAACGTAAGTTAGAGTATGAGGAAGGTGCTAGGACATATGAAATCCGAATGCTTCCACGCATCTACCGCACTCTGAACTTGAGCGTCGGTCTCCCCTTCCACAGGTTGGAGAGCGGTTTCAGTCAAGAAGCTCGCAAGGTTCATGGTGGTCAAATAGAAGAAAATCTTATGTTGCCACCTCTTGTAGTGGAGACCCGAGAACTTCTCGGGTCTTTCAGCATGATTAGCCACTGTGGACGCTCCCATAGTGTTAGCAGGGGTACCGACAACAACATTGGTGTTGCTGGTGTTCACGTTTTCAGTCGACATTCTAAAAAGTTCCAATAAAACAAGTTAAAATTCTGTTTTTAAAATAAATGTGCTAATTTATTATTAAAACAGAAAAAAAGAGTGCAAAAACCCAACCGTGTAGCTTCTAAGTCCAACTTTGAAGACTACAACAGAAGATTTTAGAACTCAAAAACAGAATTAGAGTAGAAAAAACAGAATATGTTATGACAAAGTCGCTACATTGAATCAAAACAGAAAAGAAAAAGTGTTTTTAAAACACAACTGTATGAATTCAAAACTGGTTCGAATTCACAGCTGATTATGTTTGTGATTCTACACGAACGGTGTTTTAAAAATATCCATGAAACAGTAAGGATAGAGTGTGCTTCCATGAAACAGTAAGGATGGAGAGTTCCCACTTAAATACCCCTTTAAGTTTCATCTCTCCTCCTATGTGGGACAAGGTGTCACTTTCCCACTTTTCCAACATTCTATGTTTGAAACACCAAACTTTGAGCATCGATTTCTCATTCATCTTAACTCCGTTTTGGACGTGGTTTAGTTCGTTGCGAAGCTCTTCCAACATAGAACAAAAACCCATAAATAAATATATAAAACCCGCTCATTTTCTTATATTTATTTCTAGTCCAAAATAGGAAAAAATTATTTTCCTATATTTATGAAAATTGCTATTTTCACAAATTTCCAACACACAACATCGTCCGCATAAAAAAGATGAGAAACCACGAGTCCTTGTTTGTCGATAGGAATCCCTTTGTAGATCCCGACTTTAATTGTCTTAACAATCAACACGTTAAGGCCCACCATGACTATGGTAAATAGGAATGAGGAGAGCGAGTCTACCTGCCTAAGCCCCGGTGCATTTTGAATTCACGGGATGCGGAGCCGTTTAATGGAAGAATAAAGAATACCTAGAAGGCAAGAACCCAATTAATCACCTGCTTAGACCGTGGGGTATGGTGGGGCTTGGGTTGGGGCTTGGGTTGGGCATTGGTTGACACGTGGAATGGGTGGCAGACATGGGCTAAACCCACATTCAACACGGTATGGTGGGGCGGGGGTTTGGGGCGTGGGTTTGGTGGGCTTCGCTGGGCTGACCCGCTGGGCTATTTCAATAATATTTAAAACAACAAATTTAATTTTTTTTAATATTTTTAAATAAAGAAAATTACAAAAAAAAAATTCCTAACTTTTATATTTGTTTTTTTATCTCTTCTCTCAACGCCAAGACTAGTTGTAACTCGTCACCCTGTAGGTGATCAATGGGCTGGGATAGAAATTTCAAATCATCCCGTTTTTGTTTCTGGGCATCTCTAGCGGCATCTCTAGCTTCTTTGCTCCTTCGTATTTCGGCCCTTTGTTGTTGGAATACGTTGAATGTATCCAACTTGCATGAAATGTCATCCAACTGCTCGCTGTATATTCCCCTACGCGAGCCAGAACTCCCAGCTGAAGGCGATGCCGTACCAGATCTAGATTTTTGAGCACGCCTTCTTGAGGCATTTCTTCCATACTCAGGCCGGTTTGGGCTTGGCGAATCATCTAAAAGGTCCTCAAACTCTTGATCTCGTGCATCAGATTGGGCTTGGGACGAGGCCCTTGACCTTTTGGAAGACGAGTTAGTTTCGCTACCAATGGGGATAGTCGCCCACTTTGGATGGAACTTACAAATCTCCCAACAATGCATGAAACGGAAGTCGGTATTCACATTTGATTTGAATGCGACCACTGCATTTGTCAAAATGTCGGCTTCGGTTTCACCACTTTTAGGGTTTTACTTTGCTTTATTTAAAAAAACCACTAAATTTTGTAAGTTGGGTGCTTATCTCGCTCCACTTTGAGGATAAGCTATCGTTTTCACGATAACTCTCCCTTCCCATTTCTTCATGGAATAGTCTACTAACCGATTCCCACAGGGCGGTTCGATGTTGCGAATTTCCTATTTTAATAAAAAAAATTAATATATTACAAACTTATATAAAAAATAACCATTAATAAAAACAAAGGTTAAGAATACCTAAAGTTGAATGTTGAGATTGTTCACACCAAGCCCTCGCCAATGCAACTTCTTCAGCAACGACCCATTTTTGTTGTTTTTGTTTGGCGGTTTCAACTACTTTATCCGCCTCGGTTTTTTTCTTATGACTTCTCTTTTTGATGGGTTTCGATGCGGAAGGATCATCATTGGGTGGTTGAGTTTCGGGAACGGATTCGTTTTGTGAAAGGTCGATGGAGGTTGGTGAAAGGTCGATGGGCGATTGTGAAAACGGGGTAGCTATCGAATCGTCGGTGTGTGGGAAGTTAGTAAACACACGATTCCCGATGTACGATGCATAACCCGCCATGTCGGGCATAGGAGAGTGTATGAAAACTGGACGAGCCATTGGACGAGCCATTGGACGAGTGGGTGGTGGGCTAGAATTATTTTCTTGGAATGCATACGGTTTGCTCTGGTCAAAAGGACGGTAAGGATGCATTTTTGCGTTTTGTAGAAGGAGAATTGAAGATGTATAGAAGATGTGGTTGAATGTGGTAAAAAATGGAAGAAAAATGTGAGTTTTATAGTGAAAAAATGGAAGAAAAAATTAATTTTTTTTTAATATAGCCGTTGGCCAACGGCTAGCCCAACGGCTCTTTTCTTTTGGCCATACACAGCCCGCCATGTCAGCTCGCTTCCCCCGCCCCACGCCCGGCTTGAAACCCAAGCCCCAAGGGCCACGCCCCAACCCAAGCCCACCCGGGGTGGTGCCTTGGGCGTTTTCCCCCAACCCAAGCCCCATACCCCATGGCCTTATTAAAACCCATTGCGTGCATAATGGTCATATGAAACTTCCAATTTACGGAGTCGTATGCCTTCTCAAAATCGACCTTTAGGATCATCATCTCTTGTTTATTATGTTTCGCCCACATGACTACTTTGTTCAAAATTAACAGTTTGTCTATAATGTTTCTACCTTTGATAAATTAAGGCTGATTGCACTGAATTGACTACCGTAGCTATCACTTTTTTAATCTATTTGCAAGCATCTTTGTAATCACTTTATGGATCAACTGATCAAAGTTTTCGTCACTTCCTTCTATACTTTTGATTTAAGCCATTTGTTTAAGTTCTTTGGGTCGGGATTCCTCCAACGTTTGTTTAAATTATTTTCAGTACCGGTTCGGTACCGGTATTTACCGGTTTTTATCCTCAAATACCGGTACCGAATCGGTACCAAAAATTACCGTACGGGGTATATTCCGTACTGGTACCGTTACCTACTTTTAGTGATTTTCGGTACTGGTACTTTCGGTTCCGGTACCGGTCGGTACCGAGCTCATCCCTAGTATAGTTTGCCTATCAAGCGCTCAACTCTTTATCATCTGCTTGTTTTTTTTTTTTTTAACTCTTTTCCACGTGACAATGTATCCCTTTTACTCTTTTAGGGGTTGGGGTGGTGCCGTGACAGGGTCATCCCCGAATATGCTTGAAAAGTTTTGGGGCAGGGCGAGTAGAAATTAACGGGCCAGTATAATATAAAGTAAATAACTCAATTTTTTAAGGAAAAGATAAATATATTTGAACTAGTACATATTTATATACTAGAAAGCATAATAATAAATGAAAAAATAGGCCGCTAAAAGATAAGTTTTTCAAAAATATGTATATAAGAAAACTAAAAAAATTTCATACACTAGTGGGATAAAAAAAACCTATGTGTTGCACCGAGTGGAAACTTTGTTCGTTACGAAGCACTCCTTATAGCAAACAAAAGTGGAAACCCAAAAATTATAATCATTTGATGCCCAAAACGTGTTTACGTGTTTACTTCATTAGTTTTTTGTATCATAAAAAAATACACCATTTCAAATATTGTTTTGATAAATGTGTTTAAATAATAAACTAAATAAAAAAAGGTAGTCAAGTTTAAACTAAAAATGAAAACTTAAAATTAAAATATGACAAAAAAAAAAAAAAAAACCATAAGAATTGTAGGTCTCGATACGGATCGTCGAACTACGATGATTTTCTTGTTCCGGATGCCTTAACAAGTGTGGAATCCATGTTACGACACAAGCCGAGCGTGAGAAAGCATAACACAATAAGATTCAACATTTAACTGGTTCGTGTATTCGATTCGACAAAGTTTCAGTACAAGATTCGACAAATACAAGAACTCCTCTCTCTCTCTCTCTCAACACTCTCTCTCTAGCTTATACGAGCTCTACGTTACAAATGACGTGACCGACCTATTTATACGAGCTCTCGACACTATGGATATCGATCAATACACACTTATACATGATCGATAGACATGTTGATCGGTATCATGTTGATCGATACATATGGATCGATAGCTTGAAGATATCAATAGACTTGAAGAGATCGACAACATGCATTTCTATTCACATTGATGACATCATCATGGTGATGTCATAAACCAACTATCTTGTTCTCGTGTCTTTGTCATTTGTATGTCGTTCTCCGGCTCACACGACATGGGAATAACTTTTTTTCCTCGACATTGACAGTCTAGTATAAACTTATATTTAAAATAAAATGTTTTTTCTTTTATCGTAAGCTATATGTTAGGATCTGAGTTTGATAAGATTGTGTTTGTTTAACAAAATGAAGATGAATCAAAGTAACAGTTGCAGCGGAATAAGATGAATAAACTTTCAACACAATCAAAGAGAGAACAATTCTAAGCAAACATGTTTAACATGAAATCGAATGATTATATTTATTACAATCTTCAATATCAATGCATGCATGCACAAAGTCTCCCCCTCAGCCTGAGCTCACAAAGATTGTTTGTACAGAATGACAGAGTGATGAAAGAGTTGATAGAACAGTACACGGTACTGTTCTATTTATAAGTACAGAGCAAACCACTGTGGCATCTTTGTTGACGTCACCATGAAAGTGACATCTAACCTCCTAACAACTTCTAACCACTGACTATTACAAACACTGCTATCTAACAACTGATTACAATAAACAAATACAAATATAAGTCTAACTGCTGCTTCTTCATTCCACTGCTTCAGCCCTAGCAGTGCTTTGGTCTTCAGCAGTACTTGAGTTATAGCAGCAGATTAAGCATCAACACTTTAGTCTTTAACAGTTGTTGAGGATCAGTAGTTGTTGTAGAAGAACAATAGATAGAAGACATCAGTAGTTAGGCCACATTCAAGGGGAAAGACTGATGCAAACAACTGCTTATTCTGAATCCACTGATCTGATCCAGTTTTGGCTTTATATCATCTGTTCCTCTGTAGGGTTCAATCCCAACAATCTCCCCCTGGAACAAATGATGCCAAAACTTTTCATTTTTATGGGATCTTTATTGTCTTATCAAAAGTTCTCTAACTTGACCTTTGAATTGTAATTCAAAGTTCAGAGAATCTGTATCATCCTCATCCCTACACAGTGTAAGCTCAAGGATATCCTGCAAGTCTTCAACACCCAAGCCAAGTGCTTCTTCCCTTGATATGTGTTTCACTTCACCATTAGATCTGAGCAGAGTCAATGTCACACCCACAAAATCCACAAGCGGAGTATCACCGCTTGGAGACGTGACATGACCAGGATCAAGCCACCAATCATATTGAACAACATAATTAAGTAAATAAAACCAACCACAATATAATTGGTGTCCAAAAAAAAGTAACCAACTTTAAGTTAACAGCGGAAGCATAAATGTAAAAACCCAAACATAAGTAATAAGTTCAAAAAGTGTAAATGTTTAACATGGCACACACTGTCCATGTCCCACAATGATCTCGCCTCCTCGTGCAAGCTCCGTAAGTACCTAGCGACCTGCAAGGCATGTAACCACGAGTCAACAACAAAGTTGAGCGAGTTCACAGTTGGTTGTTTAGTTTTAATGTTTGTTTCGAAAACCAAGAGTTGTTTCGTAAACCACGATTTAATCAGTATCTTTGTTTCCCAAACCATGTCCATAATCAGTGGGGGCTTCCCTATGTGAACCACTAGACCGTTACCATATGGACAACTGACGAAAGTAAGTTGTGCCCTAAGTCAATGTCTATCATCATTGACTGAGTGCCCAGATCCATTAGTACACGCCCGTCCTACCGGCACGGTGTGAGGCTTGTCAACCCTAATAGCGCTATCAACTAATGACCCGCTCGCCATTGGCCCGGCGATTAAGTCGATATAAAAATGAGGGAATTAATGATAGAGTTTTGTCTAGTAAGTTTAAGGTTGTTGTCCTACCCAAGGAGGACGAACGCACGTATTCTACCCAAGGAGACTACGCAGGATTTATATTGGCATCCTACCCATAGAGGATGGCGGTACATATCCTACCCAAGGAGGATATGTAGGTTCCGTTTTAGATCTTTAACCCATTCCCAACCCCTGGGAATCCCATGCCTTAAAAGGAGTGTGAACTCACCTCGGTTTGCTCGGTTTGATAAATTACTCGCTCACAAATATTCAGTCAAAGCCTATAGTTTGTACGTACACACAATCAGTTGACATTCACGAAGTTCACACATAAAAACAATCATAGCACATAGCAGTGGTACAAGTCCATGCAAATCATACATCACATATTTGTTTCATGGCAACACATAACTGACCTAGTTAACCCTTAACAGACTTAACTGAGTTTACTATGCAGTTTACCCACTAGACAAAACTCCCTGTTTCGTCATGACTCCCATTTGATGAAACCCTAAGGTTTCGTCGTAATACCCCTTTGGCGAAACCCCTAGGTTTCGTCATGATTCTCTATCGACGAAACCCCCAAGTTTCGTCGCCCTGAGTTTCGTCACATGCATGGGTTTCGTCAAAATGAAGGTTTCATCATAGGCATAACAGTTACAAGTCACAGAAACCCTAATTATCATCTAACAGTTACATCACATCATCAAATCTAGCCACGAATTGTACTACATCAGATCGACATCTACAAGACGGTAATACGTATTCGTTCAACATCTAAATAACATGTTTTACAAGCATCATACCGAATATGAACACTGGCCTAAACAATTTCATTCATAACGTTAGATCTAGCCTGAAAGGTTCATGACAGAACATCAGACCCTATCCATTCATCACCATATCATCAACCAACCCATTTAACATACGAAACCGAAACCGTATCCGATAACCTAATAACCTAGTATGAGAAAACTCCTCATCCAAACATGAAATCAAGCATTACTTAGCATCAATGAATCATGTTTTCAATTAACGGTTAACAATGATAACAATCAATTAATCATGTAAGGGTTAAATGCTAACCGAGATAGAAAACTAATGGATTGATCGAAAGGAAAAGGCTCCGAAGGCTTGCAGTTGCCGTCGCACAGGGGAGAGGGAGGTAGAGACTCTAGGGTTTTCCAAAATAACAACCCACGTAACCTACGTCCTTAAATACGAAAGCTATACCGTGTTGGGCCCTTAATGGGCTTCGGCGAATCCTGGGCCAGCGAAACCCCAGGTTTCGTCATAGTTGGGCACGGCGAAACTCCCTAGTTTCGTCATATACAGGAATGGCAAAACCCCAGAGGTTTCGTCGAGCAGGATAGTGGCGAAATCCTCTAGGTTTCGTCATATTAATATATAATAACACACCACATATAACATCAAATCCACTGTTTAATATTAACCAAGTAGCACAAAACAACAATTTATAAATCAAGTAACAAGGTGCACACAATACAACTCAGCAAATTATGAAGGTGCAGTTGTGAGGAAATACCTTGAAAACTCGAGTTGTCACATCATCCCAACTTGAAAGAAATTTCATCCCGAAATTTAGCACGTAGTCACCGAGGAAGCTAGTTAAGTTGCGTGGTTTTCCTGGGGCGTCACATCATTCCCCCGTTGATTTGGAATTTCGTCCCGAAATTCCGCAGTAGCTTCAGCCTCAGTAGTGGTTGTACTTTTCTCGAACAACTGGGGATACTTGAGTTTCATTTGGTCTTCTCGTTCCCAGGTGAACTCTGGGCCACGACGGGAGTTCCAACGAACTCGAACAAGAGGGATTCTGGTATGCTTGAGAACTTTCACGTCTCGGTCTGTAATCTCTACAGGTTCTTCGACGAATCGCAACTGATCGTCGATGGTGAGTTCCTTGAGAGGAACTATGAGGGTCTCATCTGACGCACACTTCTTCAGATTTGACACGTGGAAAACGTTGTGAACTCCGCTGAGTTCTTCTGGTAGATTCAGTTTGTAAGCTACTTTGCCAATTTTCTCAATGATTTCGAACGGTCCGACATAACGCGGATTGAGTTTGCCCCTTTTTCCAAAACGAACCACACCCTTCCAAGGTGAGACTTTGAGTAGAACCCGGTCCCCGACCTGGAATTCTAGAGGTTTCCTACGCTTATCAGCGTAGCTTTTCTGACGGTCGCGAGCTGCCGCCATGCGTTGTCGTATCTGGGTAATCTTTTCTGTTGTATCTACTACGAGTTCTGGACCTGTGATTTGGCTGTCGCTAACCTCTGCCCAGCAAAGAGGTGATCGGCATTTATGCCCGTATAATGCCTCAAATGGAGCAGCTTGGATGCTGGTGTGGTAACTGTTGTTATACGAAAACTACACCAGAGGGAGGTGCCTTTCCCAGCCGTTACCAAAGTCGATGACACATGCTCGAAGCATGTCTTCAAGAGTTTGGATGGTGCGTTCAGACTGCCCATCTGTTTGCGGATGATATGCTGTGCTCATGTCTAGTCGAGAACCAAAGGACTTGTGCATTGCTTGCCACAATTCAGAGGTAAAACGTGCGTCACGATCAGATATGATGGAGGTTGGCACCCCGTGCCTCGAAACAACTTCCTTAAGATAAACGTCTGCTAAAGTGGAGAACTTATCCGTTTCTTTGATAGCCAAGAAGTGTGCAGACTTTGTGAGTCGATCCACGATCACCCAAATAGTATCGTTTCCCCATTGAGATCTAGGTAGGCCAGTAACGAAATCCATGGAAATTTGCTCCCACTTCCATGTCGGGATCTCTGGTTGCTGAAGTAGGCCGGATGGTTTCTGGTATTCAATCTTGACTCTTGCGCAAGTCAAACATTTGGCAACGTAGGTTGCTATGTGAGCTTTCATGTTAGGCCACCAATACGTAGTGTTGAGGTCGTGGTACATCTTGTCAGAACCAGGATGTACTGAGTAGTGGGACTTGTGTGCTTCGTCCATCACAAGTTCACGTAGGTTGCCATAAAGTGGGACCCATATGCGCCCTGTCACGTAGTAGGCGTCGACTTCCTTTTGTTCTAACCGTTTCCTCGATCCTCGCAGGGACTCAGCCCTGATGTTTTCTGCTTTCAATGTTTCAACCTGAGCATCTCGTATCTGAGCAGGAAGACTGGATTGGATGGTGAGTTGTAACGCTCGCACGCGCTTAGGTTTTGACTCCTTTCGGCTGAGGGCGTCGGCCACGACGTTGGCTTTGCCCGGATGGTACTTGATAGCGCATTCGTAATCATTCAAGAGCTCGACCCATCGACGTTGTCGCATGTTCAACTCCTTCTGTTCGAAGATATGCTGGAGACTCCTATGATCGGTGTAGATAGTGCACTTGGTACCGTACAGGTAATGTCTCCATATCTTAAGAGCAAAAACCACTGCTCCCAACTCCAAGTCGTGAGTGGTGTAGTTCCTTTCGTGAACTTTAAGTTGGCGTGATGCGTAAGCAATGATCTTGTCACGTTGCATCAACACACAACCAAGTCCCTGGATGGTCGCGTCGCAATAAACCACAAAATCGTCTGTGCCTTCAGGCAATGAGAGAATAGGTGCGCTACAAAGTCTATTCTTTAAGTGCTGAAATGTAGATTCCTGTGCATTACCCCAACGATAGGTGACACCCTTCTGAGTTAGTGAGGTGAGAGGTTATGCAATCTTGGAGAAATCCTTGATGAACCTTCTGTAGTAGCCCGCCAAACCCAAGAATTGGCGGATTTCTGTTGGTGTACGAGGTGCAGGCCAGTTCTTGATCAATTCAACCTTGGATGGATCAACATGGATCCCATCCCCATTTACCACGTGGCCTAGGAAATGGACTTCACGAAGCCAGAAGTCGCATTTCGAGATCTTAGCATAAAGCTGTTCAGTTTAAAGTAGTTCCAGGATAAGTCACAGGTGTTGCTCGTGTTCCTCCTGACTCTTAGAATAGATCAGGATGTCGTCAATAAAAACAATAACGAACTTATCCAGGTAAGGTTTGCACACTCGGTTCATGAGGTCCGTGAAGACCGCGGGTGCGTTCGTCAACCCGAATGGCATGACCAGAAACTCGTAATGACCGTAACGAGTTCTGAATGCTGTTTTGGAGATATCCTCGTCTCGGACTCTTAGCTGATGGTAGCCAGATCTCAGATCGATCTTTGAGTAGAAACTCGACCCTTGCAGCTGGTCGAATAAGTCATCAATACGCGGGAGAGGATAGCGGTTCTTCACGGTCACCTTGTTGAGTTCACGATAGTCAATATACATTCTGAAGGTGCCGTCTTTCTTCTTCACAAATAAAACTGGGGCTCCCCAGGGTGAAGAGCTAGGACGAATAAAACCCTTGTCCAGGAGCTCTTGTAGTTGCATGGATAGTTCTTCGAGTTCTGATGGAGCTAAACGATAGGGTGCACAAGCTATGGGTGCTGCTCCAGGAGCTAGCTCGATTTGAAATTCGACCTGTCGATGAGGCGGTAGACCAGGTAATTCCTCAGGGAACACTTGAGGAAAGTCGCGTACAATAGGGATGTCTTCTAACTTCCTTTCTTTCGATGGTGTGTCAGAAACGAGGGCTAGAATAGCAGTGTGGCCCTTTCGCAAACACTTCTAGGCCTTGAGAAAAGAGATGATGCCCATAACAGCACCACTCTTGTCACCATGAATCACGAGAGGTTCTTCACCAGAACGAGGAATACGAACTATTTTCTCTTTGCAAAGGATCTCTGCTTGCTGTTGAGATAACCAATCCATCCCAATGACGATGTCGAAACTACCCAATACTATAGGAATGAGGTCGATAGAGAAGGTCTGACCAGCGAGTACAAGATTACAACCCTTAACTATGTGTGTGGCTTCAAGATTCCTACCATCTGCTAACTCTACAATATGCTTGGTGTTCAAAAGTGTTGGAGTGCGCTTAAGCATTTGACTAACTTTTAAGGACACATAACTGGTATCGGCACCCGAATCAAATAAAACAGTAACATAAAAGTCATCCAGTAGGAACTTACCCGTCACAACATTGGGATCGTTCCTTGCATCCCCCTGTCCAATCACGAAGGCACGTCCCCTAGCACCATTGTCGTCGTTGTTACCCCCATTGTTGTTCTCGTTCCCCTGATTGTTGTTGTTGTTGTTCTGATTCTGGTTCAACTGGGGGCAGTTCCTCTTGAAGTGACCTTCAGCACCACACTGAAAGCATCCCCTGTTACCCTGCTGTTGCTACTGCTGATTCTGTGGAGCTGGTGGCTGCTGTTGGCGATTCTGATTTGCTGGTCGTGCGCTCCTGCAATCCTTGGCTTCATGACCAAACTTGTTACACCTCTGACAACGACCCTTGTTGCACTGCCCGCTGTGGTGCATGTTGCTTCGATTACACTTAGGGTGATTTCCTTTGTATCCACCCTGCCCCTGACTTCCCGAAGATTGCTGACCAGGGCTCTTGTAGTCATCAGTCCTGCGCTGCTGAGACTGAGACTGAACTGAAGTCGAACCCTTGCTGGAGGCTCCATCCCATTTACGCTTGTTGTCGCTGGGGGCATCAGTAGTAGCAGTAGTAGCACCAATACGCTTCGGCAGTTTGTTCTGCTCAACCGCCTGATCAGTGAGACGATGAGCCAAACGAATAACCTCCTGAATGGTAGCGAGGTTAGCTGCGGTCACATGACTTTGAATTTCTGGCACCAGACCCTTAAGATACAGCTTGATACGCTTGATGGGAGGATCCACCATAGTTGGACATAACCCTGCCAACTCATTTGACCTCTTCGTGTATGCCTCGATTTCTGACCCAGTCATCTTCAAATTATAGAACTCCACCTCTAGCTTGTGGATGTCATCACGATTGCAATACTCCTGCTTGATCAGTTCCTTGAAGTCGTTCCATGGGGTGGCATTAGCAGCCGCCAACCCTAGCATCTGGACCTGACCGTTCCACCACGTGAGCGCCATGCCTTCAAGAGTACCAGTGGCATACTTCACCCTACGAGCTACAGGGCATTCGCACATCTCAAAAACAGATTCGAGTTTCTCAAACCAAAGGAGGAGTCCTACGGCTCCTTCAGTACCACTGAAGGTACTAGGACGATAGTCCATGAAGGTCTTGAACGTACATACAGGACCTGTTATGCGAGAAAAATAGACAAGTTAAAGCACGAGAGTTGGATTACGAGAGTAGGATCTAAACATCCTAGAGTAAGTTGTCATGGCAGGTTATACCTCCTGCCTGAGCTGCTGCGAGTGCCTCATCAACTCGAGCATTGATGAGAGCCGTCAGCTGGGCTTGTGTCATGTTGATGCCACCACGTCCTCCGCGTCCGTTCATGATCTTCAAATGAAGCGAAAAATAGTGAGAAATGTGTGGTGAAAGTGCATAAGTGTGGAATGACAGAAGAGAGTAAGCACACAAGGTTTAAATTAACAGTTACCACATTAACTAAGCATGCAATGTACTATGCAAACTAATAGACAGGAAATCTTAGCATAGCATGCAGTTCCTCCTTGATCGCCACCTCCAAACTGTACGGACCAATCACAACTTTCCTCAGCTTGAACAACTAATGCACGGTTGGTGTTAGAAGTACCCGATTGGTTTGTGTTGGCGGTGTTGGTCTGGTTATTGACAGCTACTATCCTTCTTTCCTGGTTAGCTTGATTCTGGTTGGAAGTACTTGTTTGATTCCTGAAGGGATTTTGATTTGTTTGTCTGCTCGAGCGAGTGCACTCACGCTTGAAGCGACCCTTTTCTCCGCAGTTAAAGCACGTGACAGCGTCTTTGTCGAACCCGTACTTTGTATACCTTTTGCTTTCCAAACTAGTCCTACCAGCTCTACTCGTGTAGTCTTTAGCTTGTCTAACTGCACTTGCAAAAGCCCACTTGATATCCATTAACTCCATTTCATCCCTATCGATCTGTTGATAATCTTCATTGGTCAGATTTATGTTTCCAATCTGACCTGCAACCAATCCACAATAGGCATTGACCATTGTGCTAAGAAGTTCCATGTGTTCCTTGGCAACTTCTACATTGACTTTGGGAAGGTTTGAAGTATCAAGTCTGGAGGTATTGGGGTTTTGCGGTTGAGTGAAGTTGTTACCATAGAATGCTTGCTGAGATTGAGGTGGAAGGGTAACAACTTGTGGTTTCGGGAACCAAGCGCTAGGATCAAATTGAGGTTGAGCAACTTGAGGTTGTGGTTGTGGTTGAGGGAACCAGGCACTCGGATCAAATTTTGGTTGAGTTGGGGGGTTAACAGCTTGTGGTTTTGGGAGCCAGGCTCTAGGATCAAATTGAGTTTGAGGTTGTGGTTGCTCTGGCACAAATCCAAAAGGATTTACATTAGTCACTTGAGGAAACGGGCTTGAATTGGACATGAATGCCGTTTGAAGTTTTGGTTGCTGACTAGAGCTTGCAACAGGATTAATCCCTCCAAAGTACATTTCTGGATTCTGAGGAATTGAGATTCGTTTCGCTTTCCGGATTTCTTCTTCATTTTTATTTTCCAGCTTTTGAACGAATTCATAGATACTGATAGCATCTAAAACACCTGTATGCTTTAATAGTTCAATAAAAGGGCTCCACTTCGGCGGTAGAGCATCAGCAAACTTTGTCACCATTTCCTGTGGAGTTACAATAACCTGGTAAGAAAACATTTCACTTATCAAATGATAAAAACGAGTTGACATTTCATTTAAAGTTTCGTTTTCTATAAACAAAAATGCATCAAACTCCTTTTTCAACAAGTCGTGGCGAGTCTTCCTTGTCGCAACATTCCCTTCTCCTCTTGTAACTAGTAAGTCCCACAATGCTTTTGTTGTATTACAATAAGAGAATTGATGATATATGTCTTTGTGAAGAGCTTATGTCAAGATAGAAAACGCCTTCTTTTCAAGATCGTACGCTTTCTTGTCTGCTTCAGTCATATTTGCCAATGTTGTTGGATTTGAACCTGCTTCTTCAAGAGCTGTGTTGTATGATGTAGTGAAACATATCCATAGCTCGGTGTTTTGCCCTAGAATGTAAGTATGAAATCGGCCTTTCCAAAATGGATAGTCATTCATATAATTTAGCTTTGGCGGTCGATTGTTGCTACCGGTTTCACTTTCGCTCATTAACAAATTTTGAATACTTTGATTTGATACACATGCCCACTGACTTGCAGAGACTGTTTGTTGTGGCATCATATTCTTGATCCACGCTGCTGCGGAGGTCGGATCTTCAGCAGTACTTGAGCTACTGCTCCAATCCCAGGGGCTAGTACTCATGATTGATGTATGTATGAGTGTACCTGATCAAACACTTGAAAAGAAATGGTTAAGATAGTTCTGCAAAGCTTCTGTTAACAAATGACAGTTTAAATGACGAAGTATTGAATCGACGAAGTGTGGACGAAGTCTGAACGACGAAGTATTGTAACGACGAAGTTTTGAATCTTCGTCTAACACGATCTTTTGACAAAGAATGGAGAGTGTGTGAATCTTCGTCTGAAACAATTTTTGACAAACCTTCGATTGTTCGTCTAAGGGAAACTTCGTTGACAAAGGATAAGATATTTTTGCAAAACAAATCAAATCTTACAGACAACAAGTGGGTGATATTTAAGTTACTGTGACAGAAGTTGATTTAACAACCATCATAATTACATGTACCAAATTGTCAAATAATTGTAATTTAAACACAAACAACTTATCCAAACAGAATTATAGATCAAATCTCAGGAAGAGTATGAATGTCTCTAAGAACACTTTGAATATCAAGAAAAACTTGAATATTCTGAAACACAAAATTTGCTTTAACTTTCAAGAAAAACCCATTTTTATCATGTAGACATGCAATGTAACAAGGTTTTTGATAAAACTTATAGCAAATAACAAGATTTTGATTTTTGAACAATTTTTCAGAAAATATGAATATCCAACAAGAACAGTTTCTAAAAACTTATAAACAACTTGATAAAACACAACAATGTTTGGTTTTAAACAAGGATAAGAGCCAAGGCTCTGATACCACTTGTAGGTCCGTTTTTCTCAGAGGATCTATTACGAAACCTAATCCTGTTTATCACAAACATGGTCACGAGTGCGGAATCCACGTGACGGCACAAACCAAACAAAGTAATGCTAGCAACACAATAGATAACCAAAGATTTACTTTAGATTAAAAGGACGATAACAACATCAAACATATACACACAATGCTTGAACGATAAACTCCTAGTAGTTTTCTCTATGCTCTCATGCCTAAACTATTCAACATAATAATCAATATATACTGTCCATTGGTGAACCTTGATGTGGCGAAGGTTATGTGTGACGAAGGTAGAACCTTCGTCACACACATACATAGCAGGGAGTTCGACGAAGAGTGAATCTTAGTCAAACAACCATCAAGGACAGGACATATCAACTGTTAAACAGTTAAGCATGATTACAGACAAACAAAACATAAATGCACACTTGCATTATGTTAAACATACAATACAGAGACAAACCATCATACCAAGTAGGATAGGAGAATATCCAACTAGGTAGACTTGACGGAACTTACAGACTCGATAACAAAAGACAAATAACATACAACGTAAACAAGACAAAGTTACAGATACATAAATGCACCAACAAAACCATCACCCAAATGAATGGGATCATCTGATTTCCCACTAGTAGTGGTTGTACCAGCAGTTGACTTAGGAAGTGTATCCCAAAGATCAACCACTGATGCCCCTTTTTCTTGGTACTGGGGACTTCTTTCTTCTGTTGTGGAGACCTTGGAAATCTCACCAGTGGTTAAAGTAAACACACCAGTGGATACCTTGGTAGCCATGGAAGAAATTGCCTTCAAGGGAGTCTTATTTATGAAACTACTTTCCAAGTGTAGATCAGTGGATCCAACACTTGTAGTAGCTGCTCCACTTGAACTACCACCAAGAGTTACATGTAACTCAAGGGGTGTAGCCTCCTCAACTGTTGATAGGATAACAATGGATATTATATCAAACCCAGTCACTTGTTGGAGTATATTCTCAATGATAGGTGGTTGAGAAGAACTGGTTTTTATCTGATCCAAATCTAAAGCTTTCAACAGAGGTAACATGGATTGTGGTAATTTGAGGGGTGAAGGAATTGGAGTTGAAAGAGACATGTCATTGGGATTAGGACTGAGGAAGATGGAATCAAGTGACTCCAGAGCTTCATAATGTGGGGTCCCTGTGCTTACAACCTGATCCTTTTGTGAGGATGCAGGATGAGTTTTAGGCAATGGTTGAGATCTTTCTTCCACCTGCTGTGAGGAAGTAGCAGCAGTGGTTTCTGGTGACTTTTGTGATGTCACAGGTAGTTGCTCTGGGATCTCATCTTCCAGAGTTACCTTTTTGCTGGGTTTGGGGGGCTTGGTAGATTTTTTCTTGATGGTCTTTTTGGTGAGTTTAGGTGGGGGTTGCACAGCAGTGGTTGTGCTGCTGTGTTCACCTTGAGCAGTGGGCTCAACCGCAGGAGCCTGAGGAGCAGTGGTTGCTGCTAAAGTCTGCTCAGGTTCCCCTGTTTGTGTTTTAGAAATTTTTGACAACCTTTTAAAGGTTTCAGAAGTTAGGCTGTTAATATGAACTGGAGCACCTTGGATAAGCACGTGGGCATTATCCTTTGAAAATTTCTTTTGAAAATAATAACTCAAAAATCTTGGAAATAATAAAAATGATTTTTTATTAACATTTTTCACCAAATCATTGAAAATCTCCTGGGAATAGTTAAAATTTTCTTCATTTAGAATAGCATAGCCCAGGTATTGGATTTTCAATAGTATCTCATTAAAAGCGGTGGTTTTATTTGAGACACACATAAGGAGGGTATGAAACAAAAATATTGTGACAGGAGGAAAACTGCCCTTTTGTAAAGTATCTTTTCTCATTTCCTCATCATACCCTCTCTCAATAAAATCGGTTTGATACTCCGTTTTTGGAAAAGAGCTCTTACCTGTAAGATCATTTGTTTCAAAAACCTCGGAGATGGTTTGAGGTGTGATTGTAACTGAAATACCCTTTATTGATGAGGTGATACTGTAAGGACTCTCAAAAATGTCCTCAAAACGACCTGTAAGTGAAAACCGGAACCCCTGAAACCATACTGTACATGAAAAACCAAGAAATCAAGATTTTTGGTTTTCTCGCGGGGCGCGTAAAGGATAAGTAAACCTTACGCGGGCCGCGTCAACCCATGTTTGACCGGATAAGTGTTCCGAATCCACGTGTCGTCAACGTGGCACACCTACTCGTGACCAATCAAGCCTACGCATAGACTAGGCGGCCACACGGGCCGCGTAAGGTATGATGGATGGTTTACGCGGGCCGCAACAGAGCCAAATTTCAGCTATAAATAGCTTGGCTCCTGAGCAGTCCGTTGGTATCGAAACCAAAGTTTAAAAACGAAATTCTACTGTCCTAAAGTCGAATTTTCAATTTAGATAGCGAGGCGCTGCTCCGATACCGGGTATTAACTCGATCGCTGCTACGATTCAATATCCGATCGATTGAAATTATCCAATGGATGTTTAAGTGCTGCCCACATTAGGGTTATGCTTTGTCATTCGTCGTGAATTCGATGGATGTTTAAGTATCGCACTTTGTCATTCGTTGTGAGGATTTTAATCTCGTGAGTTATCGTAAATGTTGTATTAGTTACTGACCTAGTTCATGTGCATGTTATTTAATTTAGGTTAAAAGGCTAATCAGTAGGCTTAAACTCTGCCCGTGTAAATCTGCAATGTGAGTCATTCTCTTTTTATCAACTGTTTTACAATACCTCAAATTATTTTCAAATGTTATAATTACAGGGAGTAAGTCGTGGTAATCTTAATCAATGGCTATTGGGGTATTGTGCACATTACTAATTCTCATGGGGTTAGGCAAATAAGCCCTAACAAAGGTTAGGCAAATAAGCCCTAACTGTGATATATCATCACTAATTGGGTGACAGGACCCAATAGTGGTATGACCATCGTCACCAGGAGGTGACAAGGAGCCATATAACAATAAGATAGAAACCATTGTAATCGCTCTTATGCTGTAATTTATAACTGTGTCATTTTCTCAAATTGAGTGACTCGCCAGCATTTCCCCGCTGATAAAATATTTTTAAAACATGTTTCAGGCGACCTGCTGTAAATCAAGGAAACGTGCTACTGAGCACTAACAAGCTTGAAGAGATGGCTCAGTTAAAAATAAATAAACATGTTTTAATAAATCAGGGAATTTCCTAGTTAAATTCCTCTGTTGTAAATTACGGGGTTTATCCCAATTTATGGAATAAAATAATTGGGCATTTTGAGTTTTAAAAAGATCCTGTTAAAAATACTTCCGCTGTCGCATCATCGATACCACGGGGTCCTGTCCCGCGGCTCCGGACCGGGTCAAACCGGGGTTGGGGCCGTGACAGATACCAATGGGCTTTTTGTCCTTAGTATCAAGTTTTGCATTTTTCCAGATTTCTCTTTGGGTAGCCAGATAGATGGTAGCGTTGCAAGTCAACAAAGTTTTGTACTTTGAAGACGAAAGTATATCAATCATAGAATGAAAGGTTGTTTTTTGGTCTGTTTTCTCAAATGTACACACGTAATTATGAGGTGTTTTGAGTGGAAGAGCCATGGTGAATCGACGATGATTGAAAGTGGAATGAAGAAGAAGAGTGATTTGAGGATTTTGGATGAAAAACTGCTTTTGAAATGAATTTTGAATTCAATTCGACAGTGAAAACCCTGTTTGGGGTTTTTGATCAGGGTTTTATAGGATGAAAAAGTGTATGCTGACGTGGCAGCGGTTACAAAAGATCTGACGGCTAAATACTGTCCACGTGACAACCTCTGATGGAAATGGAAGATAGTTGTTTAGGAAACCACTGATGGATCAAATATCAGTGGTTTACAAAGGGAAAATGAAAACAGTGGCTGACTTTAACTATCAGTGGATAACCTTGTCAGTGGATTGAAGCACTGGAGTTTGACAACAGTATTTAATAATTACAATGAAGGAACAGAGGTTGACTTTCAGCAGTGGATAGCATTTATCAAAGCAGATGTTTGAACCAAATCAGTGGTTATGGCAGACTTTTAAGGATTTAATGAAAATTTTCATTTTTAGCTATTTTTAAGGATGAAATTTTGATTTTCTGAAAACATTTTGATGCTTTTATTCATAGAAAAACAAGATTTTGCCTGTTATTTCATGTTCAGCATGCCAATCCTCGAGATCAGACTTTCAAAGGTGGATGTGTCTAATGCTTTTGTTAGCACATCTGCCAGCTGATATTGAGTTAGAACATGATGCAGAGAAATCAAACCTTTCTCATAGCAATCCCTCTCAAAATAATGTCTGATGTCGATATGCTTGGTGGTTGAATGTGAAACTGGATTCTTTATGATTTTCTCTGCCGCTTGACTGTCCAACATAAGTGGTGTTTTCAAGGCAGTGATACCGAAATCCAACAATTGATTTTGAAGCCACAGGAGTTGGGCTGTACAGCTTGCAGCAGCAATGTATTCAACTTCAACAGTGGATGTTGAAACAGTTGTTTGCTTTTTGCTTTGCCAAGATACCAAGCAATTGCCTAGAAATTGGCACCCTCCAGATGTGGACTTCCTTGTTGTGTTACATCCAGCAAAGTCACTGTCTGAAAAGCCTGAAAGCTTGATATTCCCATTAGCTGGATACCAGATACCAAGTGTGGGAGCACCTTTTATGTATCTGAATATCCTTTTTACAGCAATAAGATTTGATTTTCTAGGAGCTGATTGACTTGTTGCACATACACAAGTTGCATACACGATGTCTGGCCTAGATGCAGTTAGGTATAATAAAGAGCCAATCATGCTTCTATATAGAGTTTGGTCAATCAGCTCATCTTTTTCATCAGACATGACTAGCTTATTGGTTGCCATGGGTGTACTACATGGTTTATAATCATTCATATCAAATTTGTTTAAAAGTTCTTTTGCATATTTGCTTTGATGAATGAATGTTCCATTTTGCATTTGCTGAACTTGGAGACCAAGAAAGCATTGTAGTTCACCCATTGCACTCATTTCAAACTCTGGTGTCATGAGTTGTCTAAACTCTTCACATATTTTATGACATGTGCTTCCAAAAATGATGTCATCCACATAAATCTGGACAATCATCAAATCCTTCCCTCTCCATTTTAAAAACAGTGTTTTATCAATTGTACCTCTTTGAAACCAATGGAAAGTAAAAAGGTGGAAAGAGTTTCATACCAGGCTCTAGGTGCTTGTTTCAGGCCATACAATGCTTTGTTAAGCCTGTAGACATGATCTGGATAAAATGGATCCTCAAAACCTGGAGGTTAACAGACATACACCTCTTCTTGAATTGTACCATAAAGGAAAGCACTTTTGATATCCATTTGAAACACCTTCATATTGTGGTTCACAGCAAAGGCCAGGAACAGTCTTATAGCTTCCAATCTTGCTACAGGGGCAAAAGTTTCATCATAGTCAATGCCTTCTTCCTGTTTGTAACCTTGAACCATGAGCCTAGCTTTATTCTTGACAACAATACCCCTTTAATCAGTTTTGTTCTTAAAGACCCACTTTGTGCCAATTGGACTCACATCGTCTGGCAGTGGTACAAGTTCCCAAACTTGTTGTCTTTGAAACTGCTGGAGCTCCTCTTGCATGGCTTCTACCTAACTATTGTCTTTCAGTGCATCTTGGTACTTGACAGGTTGATGGAGTGATAGAAAACCAGCAAAAAGGAAAATGTTTTGGGATTGACTTCTTGTGAGCACCCCCTCATTTATGTTGCCAATGATTTGATTAGGTGGATGAGACCTCAGGAAGATTAAATCTCCCTTGTATGGAATGATGGCATTTGTTGGTGAAGGCTGCAGATGTGAATCATCTGAGCTAACATCTGTTGAGGACTTTGAAGACTCAACATCTGTTTGAAATGGAGGTGGAGGAATGGGAGGTACTGGTGTGAAAACATGTTGATTTTTATCCACTGTTGGCATATTTTGACCAACAGTGGTTGTGGATGTAGAAGCAGAGGTTTAAGGGCTACTTTGGTTAACAACTGTTGAGGTAGCAGTGGTTGGACTTTGACAGCTGTTTTGAACATCTGTTGCCCTGATGGAGGATTTGAATTTCTACTGTGGGATCACAACTTCATATCCATATTCTTGTGGAGGTGATTGAGATGGACCTGCATTGTTAGTCTTGACAGCAGTATTTTCAAAAGTGAATTTATCAAGATCAAATAATTCTGCAGGATTTGCAGGGATTTTCATTGATGAAAGTTCATTGAACTTCACATTCAAAGTCTCTTCCACTGTTTTGGTCCTAGTGTTGAACACTTCATAGGCCTTAGCAGTGGTTGAGTATCCCAAATGGTATCCACTGTCCAATTTGGCTGCAAATTTTGAAATGGAATCTTTTAAGTTTAAAATGAAACATGGGCAGCCAAATACTTTGAAGTATGAGATCAGTGGTTTGATTTTATACAGAATTTCATAAGCAGTCTTTTGATGCCTAGGGTTTATTAAAACTCTGTTCTGGACATAGCAGGCAGTGTTTACAGCCTCTGCCCAGAAAGTTAAAGGCAAACCTGAATCTGCAAGCATGGTCCTGGCTGCTTCAATTAGAGTTCTATTCTTTCTTTCAACTACCCCATTCTGCTCTGGTGTTCTTGGAATGCTGTACTGCCTTACAATTCCTTTTGACACACAGAAGGCATACAACTCCTTATTTTTGAATTCTGTGCCATTGTCACTCCTAAAGACTTTTACTGGCAAGTCAAACTGCTTTTCAACCTTTGTAACAAAGTCTTGCAATATGCCTGCAGTCTCATCTTTAGAATGTAAGAAATAAGTCCATGTAAACCTAGAAAAGTCATCTACAATAACCAAGCAATATCTCTTCTTTTTGAGACTCATGACTTTAACTGGGCCAAACAGATCCATGTGCAGCATTTGCAGACACTTGGTTGTTTTGGACTCTTCAATGGACTTAAAGAAGCTTTTATGTTGTTTTCCTTTTAGGCAGGAAACACAATGCTCAGGACATGAAAAAGATTTTTGTGGAAGACCTCTTACAAGGCCATTTTTTGACAAAGCAGTGATTGTCTTGATATTTGTGTGCCCCAATCTTCTGTGCCAAAGTTCTGTCTCTTTGTTAGAGGCAGCTAAGAACAGACAAGCATCAGTTATGGGGCTCTCTTTTGACAAATCAACTACATAAACATTGCCACTTCTTTGAGCAAAAAGTTTAGTTTTTCCATTCTTTATTATTTCTTCAATCTTTTTGACCATTTCTGGCCCAACAATCCTACAACAATCTTTAGTGAAGAATGACCCAAACCCTTTGTCACTCATTTGTGAAACACTAAGAAGGTTGAATTTTAGATTGTCTATTAGATTGACATTTTCAAACCTAACATTTCCAGACTGTACTGTACCAGAACCCATCACCTTTCCTTTACTATTATTACCAAAAGATATATCACCCCCTCCATGAGTTTTGAATTCTTTGAGAAGGGCTCTACATCCTGTCATGTGCCTGGAGCCTCCACTATCTACATACCACAAACTATCTAAGCATGCAGAAGCTCCCTGCACATCAAGTAAATAATTAGTTCAGGAGGGTCTCCAAAGCCAAAATGGCTTTGGATGGGGTCTCAACAGTGTCTGTGTTAAGTTCAGGTGGATGGACAGTGGTTAGCTCAGGGGTTTGGTCAATTTTTGAAACATTTTTCTCTAACCACTGCTGGGGGGTCATTTCCCATCAAATGTTGAAAACCAAAGGGATGCCTGTTCACTCTAGGTTTAGAAGGCCTTTTGTAAGCCTCATAAACGTGTGGAACCCTTGGATATGGTGGTTGACCTTTACCTCTTTGGTATTGGTTAGCAGGGGGTGCATCAGTCACCTGAACATCTCTTTTAACAGAGGTTTGGTTCAGTTGTTTTGTAACAACTGTTTGAACTGGCTGGAATTTTGGTTGTTTCTTGACTTGTGATTTTGATGAACTCATTGGTGTTTTAGAAATGTACTCTTCCTTTTTGACCTCAAAGGATTTCAGGTACACACACTGCTGAGTAGAATGGTTAGGTTTACCACAGATGGTGCAGCTCTTTGAAGGCTCAATGATACTTGTTTTGTTAATGTCATAGGATTTCAAATGAAAACAATCTTTGGTCAGATGATTTTTCTTTTCACAGAAATCACAAAACAATTTTTTTATTTTTTCTTTTCTTTTCTTCTTTTCAGACTCCTTAGCAACGGAGTTTTGAACTACTGCTGGGATGTCCTTAAGAGGAATCACTTTTTCCTTAGGAGCTATAACACCATCCACAGTTGTGAAGTCCATGGGTTTGAAGTTTTCAAGGATGTCACACTCATTAGACCATGTGGGTTGGAATTGATATTTTTCAACTTCCTCAAAAGTTGAGGATCCCACAGATCTTTCCAGAGTGATTTTGTTGCCATTTTTGTCAGTAATTTTTACTTCTTGGCCATTCTTGTTGGTGGGAATGATATCAGCAGTGGTTGGAACAGATTTATTTAAAGCATTTTCTTCAATGTCATCATATTTTCTATATCCAACACCAAATTTGATATTGCTTTTAATCTGTTTTTCAAGCATCACTTCATAACCTTTACAGGACTCCACCCATCTTTCACATGTAATCTGGGAGGATTCCAACTCCTTTTTACAGGCCTGATATTTTTCTATCATTGCCTGAAGTTGGTCCTTGGTTATGCCATGCTAATTTTTGAGATTGCAAATTTCATTTTCTTTTTCAGATAATTTGATTTTTAACTCTTTTAAAGATTTTTCAAATTTCACCTCATTATTCAACAACTTATCTCTAAGGTTTTCATTCACCTCCTTAATGTTAGCAAATGCTATGATGCATTTGTCTGAACAAAGGTTTTTGAGAACCTGTGGTGATACCTTAGATGCTGCCATAATTACACAATCATAGATGTTTTCACTTTCATCTGGCTTCTTCTTTTCTTTTTCTTCTTGCTTCTTCTCCTCTTCTTTAGCAGACCAGGGGTCGGTCAGTGGTTCCAACAGAGGTTCAGCTTTTTCTTCCAACAGTATTTCACCAGCAACAGTAGTAACCACTACTTCAATAACTGTATCCACTGTTTCATCATTTGACTGTCCTTCATCAGTTGTCAGCCCTTCTCGTATAGTCTCCAATGCTACAAAACAAAAATCATCACTAAAAACATCATTTTTAGCATAGAGTGCAAAATTTTCATCACCTAGCTCATCAGGTAAGCTACTCCAGTCAACAAAGCCTTGGGTGAAAAAGTTTTGCTGATCTGGTTGAGCCACTGCTGGTGCAGCTTGCTGAGGTGCAGCTTGTTGCACCTGAACTTGAGGAGCTGGGGCCTGGACATACTGTATTTGAGGAACAGTGGTTTGGACATAATGCACAGGAACAGGGGTTGCAGGATGAGCATAATGAGCAGTGTTTACATGGGCTGCAGGGGCATATTGGGTATAATGCACAGTGTTTTGAGTAGGTTGAGGTTTAGAGCTAGGATGTGTGATTATAGGTCCATTGTTTTGACTCCTACACTCTCTGGCAAAGTGACCTAACCTATTACACTTGTAGCATTTGATTTTAGACTTATCCAACCCAACCTTCAAGTTCCCATGTAAACCTGGAAATTTCCTCCCTGTCCATTTGTAAAACTTGCTTGTTCTGACACTCAGCAATGCAAGTTGGTGCAAAATATCCATCTCTTCTAAATCAGTTGGATCAAAATGCTGAAGGTCATTGAGTTCAAAAGAGAGATTGTTAGAAATCTGGTTTTCACTACTAGCTGTGAAAGCATAGTTAGTAGGGTAAGTATCAGAGTTATTGAAGGCTCCACCTGTAGTTATGTCAATGTAATGATCATAACTCTGATCCTTCCCACTACCAGACTCCTCTTGACCTAAAAGTGATGTGCTATCAAAAGTATAGTAGTAATCAGAACAACTTTTCCTGACTCTTGTAGCTTCTTTTTCTAGTTCAACTCTCTCTCATAAGTGAGGAGTCTACCATGAAGTTGAGTTAGGGTTAACTCTTTGAACCCAACAGAATTTCTGGTTAAAAAAGCAATTGTGTCCCATTTTTCAGGAAGTGACCTTAAAAACCTGCTGTTTAGAGTTGATTTAGCAAATTCAACATTCACCAGTTTTAGTTCACTAATGGTACAACTGAACCGTTCAAATTGATGTGTTAATGATTCACCCTTAACGTGACAAAAGGTTTCATACTGTTGGTTTAAAACTTCTCTATTGTTTTCAATTACTTCTTCGGTACCACTAAATTGTTCCTTAAGTGCATCCCACAATTCCTTGGCACTGTTACAATGTAACAGCCCAGCATATATTTCATTGGGAAGGGCAGATGCAACGATGCTAAATCCCTTGGCATCCAATTCAATTTTCTGAAAGTCCTGATCAGAATAGTTTTCAATTTTCTTTGGTTCAAAGACCTTTGGATCCTCAGCACTCGGCATAGTTGGAACATGTGGTCCAAAGACAACCGATCGCCAACACTCTGTGTTTTGTTGAGCTAAGATGTGACCCATCCTACGCTGCCAGATATTATATTCAGATCTGACCAGCATAGGTGGTTTGAAAAGTGAACCAGTGTTCATGATGTTATCCTGTGATTGTGACGTCATTCTGGTTGTTTTACAGGCACTGAATAATCAACTTTGTACATGATTATACCTTACTCTGTTTTTCAACTAAAAACAAACAATCGAAAGTATCAATGAGATTGAGCTGAACTTTTATGTCAAATTGATTGTTAGATCGAATTTGACTGTCCTATGCTCTGATACCAATTGTTAGGATCTGAGTTTGATAAGATTGTGTTTGTTTAACAAAATGAGGATGAATCAAAGTAACAGTTGCAGCGGAATAAGATGAATAAACTTTCAACACAATCAAAGAGAGAACAATTCTAAGCAAACATGTTTAACATGAAATCGAATGATTATATTTATTACAATCTTCAATATCAATGCATGCATGCACAAAGTCTCCCCCTCAGCCTGAGCTCACAAAGATTGCTTGTACAGAATGACAGAGTGATGAAAGAGCTGATAGAACAGTACACGGTACTGTTCTATTTATAAGTACAGAGCAAACCATGTGGCATCTTTGCTGACGTCACCATGAAAGTGACATCTAACCTCCTAACAACTTCTAACCACTGACTATTACAAACACTGCTATCTAACAACTGATTACAATAAACAAATACAAATACAAATATAAGTCTAACTGCTGCTTCTTCATTCCACTGCTTCAGCCCTAGCAGTGCTTTGGTCTTCAGCAGTACTTGAGTTATAGCAGCAGACTGAGCATTTACTCTTTAACAGCTGTTGAGGATCAGCAGTTGTTGTAGAAGGACAGTAGATAGAAGACATCAGTAGTTAGGCCACATTCAAGGGGAAAGACTGATGCAAACAACTGCTTATTCTGAATCCACTGATCTGATCCAGTTTTGGCTTTATATCATCTGTTCCTCTGTAGGGTTCAATCCCAACACTATACAAGTGTCAGTATCGTGACGAACCAAACTAATTTCGACCGAACAACATTGGTACCAATATCGTCATTATCAGATCCCCGGTATCCGTATTCATTTTATATAGTTTTTGGTCACATGTTGATATCTTTTTTATCATATCACGACTTTATTTTTTTAGTTCTCTTTTTGTTACTATAGTGAATATTGGTATCATAGCGAACTGAGCCAATGTTAACCGAATTCCCGTCACGTACCGCAGCGGAATACAACTAGTTTTATATTCATAAAATGAGACACAAAAAGGATAATTGCTAAGAATAACATTTTAGAATATTGGATTTCAACTTATTATAAGATGGTTTCAAACGTTTTTTTATTACTAGTGGGGAACCCGCGCGTTGCTGCGGAGTCGATAATATGAGTCGAGAACATAATTCAAACCTAAAGACATTAAAAATCGTACATATGTTGTGTGTGTATATATAAATAAAAGCACTCACGTTTCGCAGCTGTAACGCATAGAAAGAGAAACAAAAAATAATTAGAAGCTATATCATAAATATATGATGATGGCTTTCGAAGATCATATGGAATGTCCAGTAACTTATAGAGATTTGACAAGACAAGATTACCCAACTTCTAGGCCCTTTTTTTGGTGTTTTATGCATTTATCTTTGTTTAATGGATTGAGTACTTAAAAAAATGGTATTGGCTGTTCATTTAATCCATTAGTTAATTTTCGCCTGAGTATTACGACTCGTACTTTAATAATATAGTTTCGTACTCATTTGTGGGTCACCCGTGCAAAAAAAATTGCAGGGACCCGCTCCTCAACCTGGTCGACCAGCTCATTTTACCACCTCTAGAAGGGACAATCATACCCTGTTCATTGACTCACTGTAATACATGATAATATGTATATAAACACACAAATGGCTTAACCAGTTTCTTAATTATAATGATATTAAAATAGGTACAACACGGATTTAATAACTCGAACTGAGTTTTAGTTTTTGGAAAGCTTTTTGGTAATTTCAGAAACATATTTCCGTTGATAAAATGCTTGTTGGAGCTCTATTTCAGCCGGCTTTCGAGTTCCATCACCCGCATACGTTCCAGCACCGTAAGATTTATGTCATCTATTTCAAACATTCCGCTCCCAAATGTGTACCCAAGAGGTACAAATAGCATCCCATGATGTGCTAGTTGCGTTATCGCTGTTAATCTGCATGCAAATACACACCCTCAGTCCAAGTCACCAGCCACCACTAACCCATGCTCATAATTTGGTTTATGATTTTATCTCAACGGATCAATATGATTTGGGTTATATTTCTATCTCAACGGGTCAATATGATCTGGTTATGTTTAATCTCAGCGGGTCAATATGATTTGGTTATATTTCTATCTCAACGGGAATTTTTTTTTGGCTAAACTACATTAGCTTTGAGAATGATGCAGATTATGGTTTAATGACCATGGTTTTTCTTTAGGCGATGTTTGAGGAATTTATTGGAATTCGGGATGATATTTTGGAATTCAAGTGGGTTAGTTTGGGTTGCTTCTAAAATTATATGGGTTAGTTTGGGTAAGATATTTTAACTAAACGGGTCACAACGGGTCAATTGAAATTCCATCTTGTTATTTTCGGGTCAAAGCGAGACGACAACTTTAAAGAAATGGGTCGATGTGGGTTAGCACCTTAAAGAAACGGGCCAGATTTCGGATCAGAATGGGTTTCGGGCCGGCATAAGTATCCGCACAAGACGGGTTACCAACACGAAATAGGTGTTGGATCGGAACGGTTTTAGTTCGAATTGAGTTTCGGACCGGGACGGGTTTCGGATCACAACGGGTTTTAGGCCGACACAGTTTCAGTATTTTCAAATTTTATTGTTTCGTTTCGGTTTTTTGTTTCCGTTTGGTCGGTTTATTCGGTTTCGTTTCGGTTGAGTTTTGATTTTTAGTTTCGTTTTGTCCAAAAACAAGTTCACAGAATAGTTCATGAACGTTTCGCTCGTTTACAAGCAATATATTGGTTATATGTTAAAATTTAAGATATGAGAACTATGTATCTGCATGTGTAATGTGTAAATAGACAAACAAAACTCAACGCACCTCAGTTCCTGAATATGCCTTGAGAATTTTCTTCGCAACAGCACCAGCAGCAACTTTCCCAGTTGTCTCTCTAGATAATGATCGACCACCACCCTACGATCCATCAACATGTTTTAAGTGTGAACATTCAAGGGTCCATTGGCATAACACATCTTCATATGTATTTGTTAAAAAATGGATGTACCTCTACTGTTCTTGTACCATATTTGAAGTCGTAAGTTGCATCAGCATGAGACGGTCTATAAGCCATCGACATTTCACTGTAATCCTGATAGTTAGTACATAATCCCTTGATGTACAATTCTCTTTTTTTAATGAAAGCAATTTTTAACCAACCCGACCCGACCCGAAACACATTCTGACCCGGACCCGTTTCAACCCGAACCCGTTTCGACCCGAACCAAAACAATCTTTTTTGTAATTGACCCGTTTGGAGCCGAACCGGTTTTGACCCATGACCCGACCCGACCAGAACCAACCCGTTTGCCAGGTCTTGTCGGGTCAGTAGTTGCTTTCCTTTATCAATTGTTAAGATGAAATCTGCATTTTCTAATAAATAATCACTCTAATTATGCAGCTGATCTTGAAACTCCCATGATTCATGAAATGATCAAGTCTGCACTTTCTAATACTACACGTTACAGGTGCTGCTTTGCTCAGTTCTGGGCACCTGTAACAATAGACAGCAGGCGGATACTTTCAACTTCAAATCAACCATTTGCCGTCAGTGAGCTTTACAACGACTTAGCCAAAATACACACCAAAATAATTATAAAAAATGGTCATTTGTGCTTCAACAGAATTTGTTACCCACAATAACTTAAATCTTCCTGTAAATTTTTGTCATATAACTGCTTAAAATGATGATCTTTTTCATTCTATGTTCTATGGTTAGAAATTTGATGTTTATATCCTAAAACAAACTATAAATTGTCTAGAAGTTACTAAGGACGAGATTGAAGAGGCATTAAAGGTCGTTTGTGAAACACATAACTTAGCTCTAGCTCAACTGCTCAAGTTTGGATAAATCATCTGTTAAGAATTAAAGTGTTTCGGATCAACTCAAACCCCCGTGCAAAAAACTACCCGTTTCAACCTGAACCCATTTTGACCCGTTATCCAACCCACCACTGCACCAGCACCTCATTTTGCAATCTTTAAGAGAAGAAACCTGACACAATAATCTTATAAACAGAACAAATGA
>JARYGA010027980.1:0-25902 GCA_030545235.1 Helianthus tuberosus | reverse complement strand
CCAGGATCTTCGCTATAGGTACTGGTGGCCGGGCATGAAACGGGATATCGCTCTCTACGTCGGAAAATGCTTAACCTGTGCTAGAATCAAGGCTGAACATCAAAGACCCTCTGGCTTGCTCGAACAACCACCAATTCCTATGTGGAAGTGGGAGAGTATAGCTATGGATTTCGTAACCAAGCTTCCAACCACGTCATCAGGACACGACAGCATTTGGGTTGTTGTTGACCGATTGACTAAATCAGCTCACTTTTTGCCAATACGAGAAGACTACACGGTGGAACGATTAGCCCGAATCTACACCGACGAGATTATTTGTAGACATGGGACGCCTCGTGATATCATCTCTGACCGTGATGTTCGGTTTACGTCGCGATTGTGGGAAATGTTTCAAACATCACTCGGTACAACGCTTAATCTAAGTACTGCGTTCCACCCACAAACCGACGGTCAGACTGAAAGAACGATTCGTACTCTTGAAGACATCCTCCGTTCGTGTGTTTTAGACTTCGGTGGTAATTGGGATAAACACCTGCCATTAGTCGAATTCTCGTATAACAACAGCTACCAGGCTAGCATCCAGATGGCACCTTTCGAGGCCTTATACGGAAGAAGATGTCGATCGCCTATTGTGTGGCACGAGATCGGTCACTCGCAACTAACCGGTCCGGAGCTGCTACAAGAAACGACAGACAAAATTTTCCAAATTCGAGACAATCTAGCAAAAGCTCGGGATCGACAGAAAGTATACGCCGATAAAAAGCGCAAGCCCCGCGAATTTGGCGTTGGTGACTACGTACTCCTAAAGGTATCACCTTGGAAGGGTGTAGTCCGATTCGACAAGAGAGGGAAACTCGCGCCTCGATATGTTGGACCTTTTAAGATTCTGGAAAGGATCGGAAAAGTCGCCTACAGACTCGAATTACCGGAGGAACTTAGCAATGTCCACCCGACTTTCCACGTGTCAAACCTCCAAAAGTGCATCGCCGACCACGACTTACATGTCTCTCTAGATGATCTACAAGTGAACGAAATATTACACTTCGTGGAGAAGCCTGTCGAAATCATGGATCGCCAAACCAAGCAGCTCAGGCGCTCACGCATTCCTATTGTGAAAGTCCGATGGGAAGGTAAACGAGGCGCAGAGTTTACTTGGGAACTCGAAAGCGACATGAAGGCAAAGTACCCGCAGTTGTTTAATTAGAAAATTTGTAGGCTTATAGATCAATAAATTTCGCACAACATATCCAAAAATCAGCAATTTTTATCCGTAAAAATCGTTTAATTTGGCGATTTTCAGATAAAAAAGTGATGAATATGAAAAAGTGAAGAAATTTGACAAATCTGAGTGAAATCGACTCTGAATCTGATCAACTCCTGTATGAATCTAGTTGTTTGATCAGTGCAATCGAGAACCTGCTTAGATACCACTTGTAGGCCCAGTTTCAACTCCGTTACGATTATGTTTGATCACGATCGTGCACGGATTCCGCACGTTACGCGAGTCAAAATCGGTCCAAACGAAGAACTCTCACACGTGATTCACGACCTTGTTACGGCTTTCAGCTTAATTTCGGGACGAAATTCCCTAAACAAGGGGAGGCTATAACACCCCGTGTTTTCGCGAGTGAAGGTCAAAGTCAACGACCGATTTCGCGCGACTTGACTCGTAGAAATGTTTTTATTTTAATTATATTATGTGGAGTAAGTGTTGTACATGGCAATAATCGAACCATGTTAACCATATTTCAATCGACTCGTAACTGTGAACTATAGGAAGTAACAATGCAATAAAGTTAATCAACCAAGAATCAAGCTATGTTAATCGAATCGACATCGAACCGCAACTCAAGCTATGTATTTTACTTGTCATTTATACGTGTGTGTGCCTTACGTGTTACCTGTGCATATTTATTTTATGTTATAATCAAGCGAACTCAATCGAACTCGAAGTCTAACTCGAAGGTAATCGAACCCGAACTCGAATTCCGAACCGAACCATGTTAAATACGAAGTAGTTGGGACTAAAAGTAATTTGACTAGGAACCCTATCGAATCGCTCGAAAATCGAAGCCGAAGCGTCATCGCACCGAACGCACCAAATCAGGCGACATCCGAACGGATGGTCAATCCGCACGGATTGCCAATCCGGACGGATGCCCAATCCGGACGGATAACCCAATCCGGGTAACATGCAATCCGCACGGGTTACCCTTTCCCCTTTTGGCATCCTATAAATACATGGGTCACTCTCCAAATTTTCCACTTTTGGCAAGTGACATCCGAACCGCACGCATTCTTCACCTTTTCTCAGATTTCTCTCAATCCAGGTAAGATCTTGCACTGATTCTTGTACATTCTTGATCACTACACAATTCTACACCTTTCTATCTTTCAATTCTCAACTTTTAACCATGAAATCATCAAGATTTGAGGTGTTCTCGGGTGACGTCATCATGAAGTTCTCATGAACTTCAAGTGTGACCTCATTCCACCAAGAATAACTCAGATCTGAACGATTTCCATAAGATTTCACAACAATATCACCTAAATCTAAACTTTTCAAAGGATAAAAGAGTTGAAAGAAATAAACTCAAGTTTTCTCCTTCTTTTACCCTTAAAATCGGTACGAATCTGATAGGGTCTAGTCTTCTACTCAATAATAGTGATGCACTAGTCCTAGATCTGGATTTTACCCACAAGACACATGACGGCGGGTTAAACCGGAACGACCGCTCTGAACCGCCGACAGGCTGAGTTAGGGTGATTCCTAGCCGGTTTGGTCACTCGGGTAAGAACGCGATTCCAAATGGTTGCCACGAAGTCAGAACGTCTCGATGGAACGACAAGGGCGAACAAGGTAGCCAGACGGAACGACCAGGACGAGGAAGCTGTCCGCACGGACAAGTTGTCCGCCCGGACAAGTTGTCCGCACGGGCAGACGATCCGGACGGGTTGCCATCCGGACGAACTACACTTGGGACCCACTTTCAAAGCAAGGTTTGAGTATCGACGAATGAACAATCCGGACGGACGACCTCTGAATGGATTACTCTTCGGATCATGAGATACTAGGACCTTGAATAAGTTCAAACAATGTGCATCCGCACGGACAAGTTGTCCGGACGGATTACCTTTATCCACACGGATTACCATCCGGACGGATTCCACAAACTTTACCAAGTGACTCAGCCTCAGAGACGCGTCCGCACGGATCACCAATCCGAACGGATTGTTGTCCGCGCGATAGGCTTGAAAGGTAGAGATACTTAAATGTTTTCTAAATGCTACAACGAAAACTTCAAAGCACAAGCCATCATACACAAACACATCCTTAGGATGAAACAATCCACTCGAACGTTTATATGCACGAACAACTTGTCCGCACGAATAAACAATCCGCACGAGTGACCAATCCGCACGGACAAGTCACTCGTACGGATAGTTTATCCGGATGGGCCACCCTCCGCACGGATTACCATCCGCACGGATAGTTCACTCGTACGGGTAGTTTATCTGGATGGGTCACCATCCGCACGGATTACCATCCTCACGGATAACTTCCTCTCACGGATAGTTGATCCGCACGACCAGCTATCCTACCCGCTCTCACTTTGTACTGATTTACGCGCCACTTACCGTTACGTTATCGAATCTATTCAGGCTAACCGTACTCGCTGAAAAGCGCTCCCTTCAATCCATAATCGCTGTGAGTATACTCGAACCCTTTTTTCTTTTAGCACTTTTGGGTGTTACATACGTTACGAATATTCAAACTACCACTATCACACTACTCAAGCTATTTTAACGCTAAACCATTAATGCATGATATACGTGTCTTATGAATGCTTGTTTGTTATGTTTACACATGGAATGCTGTCTACCTGCCTTAGCAACGATAGTACTATAGTTTGGACTCAGCACCCGTTCACGCGGGGGTTGTTAAGGATCTTTTACTTGCATGGGTTACGGGGGTAATCATGTATTGCGAACTGCCTCGGGCAGTCAATCCGCAGTCATTGGTATCGATGGATCTATGTCGATAACTAACGTGCTTCATTTCACTATGTGTACGTGCTGGTTATGCGTAAACGAATTCGAACTCTATATGCTATTATCAAACTTGTATGCTCACCTTTACATTATATGTATTGACTTTATTTTAACGTATGTGACAGGTGCTTAGGTTGCTTTTATGCTCTCTGTGCTGTGATGAACTTGAGGCTAGGGAAGGAGTCTAGAAACCAACGAATAAATTTATTATGTTTAAATCTGAGTTGTCGGAACAGAACATTTGTCTTGATGCTTTGCCTGTAATAACTATATAACTGTTTGAGATACGGTATGGGACGTATTATTTAATTAAATGGTAATGATAGTTGTTATGGAAACTTCTAGACAATCTGTTTCGCTCAGTGCCGCGCCCCGATGATTCCGCCATCGGTTGGGGTGTGACAACATGTGTGGATGTTGGTGGTGGTGAAAGGTGGATATGGTGGTGGTGGTGAAGAGTGAGGAAGATGAAGTGGGTGGGGTTGGTGGTGGGTCCCACATAAATTATTTAATATTAATTATATTTCTTTTTATCTTTTTAGGTATTAATTTAACACTAGGGGTATTTTGGTCATTTCACATCCACTTAACACCAAAAACTACCCCATCCGTGCCAGGGACTATCCGGTAACGAAATTGCAAAAGTTGGGGACTATAGCTGTAATTTTAGAAAGTTAGGGACTAAAAGTGAAAAATGAGCAAACCACAGGGACTATCCGGGCATTTTTCTCTAAATGGAATGAAATGTGTGATGCATCTGTGTCACCCTACTCTCAAATACATAACCTTAGGTCCTTTAAGTTTTAATAAATTTTCAGATATTGTTCTTTAACTACGAAAACTACACTGGTTGTTCATTATGTAACTATTTTTCATCTGACAGCGTCCTTATGGCTTAACTCGGTTAAATTTTAACATTAAGTTTAACCATGTGCCTCTCACACTAGACATTTTGGTCTTTTTACCCTTTTCCTTGAAAAAATCTAATTATATTAAATACAAAAACTCTTAATAAATTATAAACAAATAGAATTTAAGATATAAATAAATAAAAATCCTAACCTACTCTCTCTCTCTCTCTCTCTATCTCTTTCACTCATCTCTCCTACTCTTTCCACCACCACTGAGACCATCTCCTCATCTTTCTTTCATCTCTGTAAATCGGTGCCTGTGAAAAATCAAGGAAGGTGAATAACAACCCTAACCTAAACTTTCTAAATCGCTCTTCCCAGCCCAGCCGTAAATCACCTCAAATATGACCACCATTTTGTTTTGGGTTTTGCTTTGAATTGAACCGGCAAGTTCAGAAGATTTGGATTTGTATAAGCTGACCTTTTATGCATAACAAGAAGAAGTATATAAGGATGAGACAGATATCAGTGTAATTTCCGTAGTTAAAGAAAAGCGTCTGCAACTTCATTAAAACTTAAAGGACGTTAAGTGTAATTTAGCCAATAGATAAATAATGTTTAAGAAACGAGCATCAACTATTATATAAAGGAGTAAATTACAAGTTTTGTCTTTTATGTTAACATCCTTTCTCTGACGGTATCCTTTGACGCTAAAATTGAGGAGTTCTGTAACTTAATGTTTCAAGATCTTGCACGGTATTTCCTTTAAACCTAACCCAATTAATTTTTCTTGTTAAATCTGGTCATGTGTCTTACACATGAGGACATTCTTGTCATTTCACCTTCTTAGGGATATTGAGTAAATAACTTATATCAAGGGACTATTTGTGTGAAAAAAAAAAAATAAAGTATAGATAAAGAGAACCTCTACACTTTCTCTTTCTCTAAACCCCTCCCCCCACCCTCTCAACCTCTCCCAACCACACCACTGCAATGCCACCTCCTTTGCCGCCCGACCTAACCACAATCAACAAACCACCACCTCTACTACCGCCTGATTTCTAGATCATTCATTGCCCGCTGTGCCTGAATACCTCCACCAATGCAAAAATTTAGGGACTAGTTGACAGGAATCCATTGGATTTCAAGGGAATTGGAATTGGAATTTGAATTCCATTCCTTTGTGTGCTTGGTTGGACAAATTAGTTGAAGGGAATTGGATTTTAATTCCAACAAAATCCCTTGTTTAATGGAATTCAGATTCCTTCTAAATTTCAAATTCAAAGGAAAGTTTAAAATACCACGGAAATATTTCCAAAGTTACGGAAATAACCCCAGACCTCTTTTATTTTTGTCTTGGGTTTCAGCCTCTATCATTTTTGTCTGAGATTGATCGCTCTAGGGTTTCATTCTCTTTCATCTCTGAGAACTCGATCTTCAATAGCAAGATCTTCATCGCTGGTATAGGGTTTGCGGATCTCCCCCATCAAGTTCATCTTCAAACTTTTGCAAAATTTCAAAGAAATCATCCGATAAAGAGGTTAGAATTAAACGCAGTTCATTTCCGTTTTGTTTCGTGTATATGATTAGTATTTCTTCTGGTGTATGTTTGGTTTAGGGCTTCATAACCATTTCATTTTATTGATTCGATCACTTTGTTTAGAATATTGATGAAATTAGGGCTGGAATCCGAAATTATGAACTGACATGTGTAAATTGATGATCGAATGTGTTAAATTGATGCTTGTAATGTGTGTTTTATCATGTGTTTGAATCTGAACTGAGTTGTGTAAATTGATGATCAAATGTGTTAAATTGATGCCTGTTGTTGGGGTGGTTCTAATGCCCACCAAGTGTTTGAAATGTGACCTCTATCAAGTTCAAGGCTTTAAAGAATTAAATATGTACCTTGAGATAGCATTGAGAGTAAATAACTTAAACATAAACCCAACTGAGAACGATTAGCTTGAGAACATGGGTAAAATAACTTAAACATAAACCCAAACTAAGAACGATTAGCTTGAGAACATGGGTAAACAGCTGCATGATCCATAGGACATGGATGTCAGGTAAGGTGCTTGCTACTGCATAACGTGGGTGGGAGACATGCACGGAATTTAAACACCTTTTAACAGTTTCTGATTTGGTACCATCTCTTAGATGGTGTAAAACCTTTCGCACTCACTCCCGTTGTGCAGCACAAATGTCAAGTTTTAAAGTGTCTAGTTGTGTGAAACCGTAGGATGGAATACTAAATAGAAAGCTCTACAGGTAGATAAGAGAAGCATAGTTTAGTTATATGATATAGGAATAAAACGTTTGTTATAATAAAAAAAATATACTATTTGATTAGATGAGTTTGGCTGTCGTTGTGACATAGGCATGAATGTTTTTGCTAGAGTATAGCTGAGTTTTTTTATAGCTGTTGATAGTTTTTATTGACGAGGCAGTTAAGTACCTCAAGTCACTTAAAGTAGAATTGCAGAAAGTAGGTGCTGGGAATTTGAAGAATTAAAGATTTGAATAATAATAATAAGAGTAAACTGCCATTTTGGTCCCTGTGGTTTGGCCAGTTTTGCCACTTTAATCCAAATCTCAAACTTATTACATCTGGGTCCCTGTGGTTTGCATTTTGTTACCATTTTAGTCCAAAAGTGAAATTTGACCAGAATCCCCAAATTAAAACCTCCTGTTTTGTCTTTACCCTCAGGGGTATTTTGGTCATTTCAGAAATTATTATAACTAAATATTGATAAATTAAATCTGCCTCTCTCTCTAATATTTGTGTGTTTCAGCTCAACCCAGAATCCCCAAATTAAATCTGCCTCTCTCTCCTCTCTCTCTCTCTTCTCTGAACTACCACAACCACACCACCATCATCCACCAGGTAACCCACCATGACCACCACAACCCCCACGTTACAAATTGGCTCTACAAACGCCTCCTTTTGATTTAAACATGCTGATAAACACCATTCCAAAACTCAATTTAAAAAAATCATTTAAAAACCCAACATATTAGCACCACACTATACAAACAAACGAGCATCAAATTGAAACAAAATGATTTAGATCTAGAACAAATTCAACAAACAACGAAATCGAGCATCAAAAATCCCAACAATTTCAACAAACAAAGAATTTTAGAAATGGAGAAATCAGATCTAGAACAACCCGATTGCTCATCTTCTTCACAAAACTTGCCGGTGGTTACATCTGGAGCATTCTTCACCTCCGTCTTCTTCTCCGTCTCCGTCACCAAAACCACCCTGTCTCCACCAAAAAAAACCCACCAAAATTCTGGAGGCGGTGGTGTTGAAGAGGCCAAAAAACCCACCAAAATTCTGGCGATTCGCAGCGGTTATGGTGGTGGAGCGTTGAATCTGTTGTTCCATTCGGGAATGGTGGTGCGAGATCTCCGATTTTGTGCTTCGTTGGGATTCGTTGCAGGGGATTCGTTGTCGACGACGGCTTCTCATCCACAACACCCAAACTCCATCTTCCATTAACACCCACAATCGATGACGGTGCGGGATTGCCGGCAGGGATCCATTGGTGGCAGAATCAGTTTTTTTTTTTTAAATCTGATCTGATTTGAGTTTTGGACCAAAATAGCAACAAAATGCAAACCACAGGGACCCAGATGTAATAAGTTTGAGATTTGGAGTAAAGTGGCAAAACTGGTCAAACCACAGGGACCAAAATGTCAGTTTACTCTAATAATAATAATAATAATAATAAGGTGATGTTCATTGTGACCTGGTTGTTGGTCGTTTGTTACGTATACACTATATGTTTTTTTTTTACATAATAAATATGTGGCTTGTGCTTGGATCCAATTATTGGTGGTTAGTGTTTGTTTGCCTTGACTTGTTTAAGCCATTCAAGTAAACAGAATGTGTTTGGTTAAAGTTTAGCACCCCTAAGGTTAAGCATTGATTCATAGATTAGCTATCTTTTTTGGTTAAAGTTTAGATCTTTTGGTAAAATCATGATATTTAAGTTTTTATATTGGCAGTTTTTTTTTTGAAAGGTGTGAATTATTCGCAAATGTCGGGAGGTCTAGCATACGTTGTCTTAACCGGGTCCGCGCTAGAGAGCCCCCTCTAACAAAAATGGTATAAAGCTATGAACAAAAATATAATTTTGGTTTGTTTCCTTTTTCTTATTTTGTTAATGAGTTTAGTTATTCTTATTCGGTTTTAAGGAAGAATTGTTGTTGCAATTCGAACTTTTACCATAGGAGAAGAGAACTAACAACACTATATTTGAGCTATAGAATCAGTTATTACACGTGTATGATTGTGATACCAGTTTAATAGTCAGGTCTTGTTTTTTTATATTTATTTGTGTCCTTTTTTTTATTTATTGTATTAGCACACCCCTATTTTTAACATAACCTGAGATTGAATGTTAACTCATTGTGTGTTTATAATATATAAATAGGAAATGGCCCGACTTAGTTTAGCAACTCGCAAACGTAAGCAAAGGAGAAGGACATTGATTTTGATATGGTGGAACCAATTTGTTACGACTGTTTCTTTGCTTATACTTTCACTTTACATGTTGATATTCAAATATCTAATGGATAAACCACGTATTGGATACTCTTCATCAAAAATAAATAGATATTCAATATTGTATAGGTATGTATATGAGAGTGATAGCATAGTTATTAATAGCGCTAGGCGCACTCAAGGCGCATAGGCCTCGCCTAGGGCCTAGGTGCAAAGCGCAAAAAAAGCGAGGGCTTGAGAAAAAAAAAGCACACCTAAATGAAATAAGAATTAAACTATATCATGTAATGAAAAATAATACTTTCTTCACATTTTTATATAACTAATATACTTAGCAGTTAAAATGATTTAACAAGTATCAAAAAACTTAAAACCTTTTAAAATAACTTAAACTTAAAAATACTTTGAAAGAAATAAGTATGAGGGTGAGCGGGGCAATCGCGGGGAGTGGGTGCGGTGACCCAAGTCCCCGCTCGGGAACACTGGCGCCATCAAGGCGGGGATCGAAATCGGCGACCTGGTTCGGTGCTTGTTCACCGATGGAAGGAGAGGGGAAGATGGTGGGCCAGCCTCCTTTTCAACCAATGAAAACTTTTTGTTTTTTTTTGTTTTTTTTTAATAAAAAAACAATTCCCTTAAGAGGGGAGTGCCGCCATCAAATTGGGATGCGAGGGGAGTTTAAGAGGGGAGTTGACGTGGCATAACCTGATTGGGTGTGCGTAAGAGAGGGGACTCTCCCCTCTTAGGGGAGTGCCCCCCTCACCCTGATGAGCTTGTATTGTAGTTATATAATAGTACACTTCTGAAACTCTTCAGAACTTTTTCTGAAATTACTTTTCAGCTAGGCAGCAAGTTTTAAACCTTTTATTGACCTTTGGTCATATACAAGTACATCTGTTGTTCAAAAAAAATATACAAGTACATCTGTTGTTCAAAAAAAATATACAAGTACATCTTCAGATATTCTTCATCTTCTCATCTACATCTTCATTTTCTCATCTTCTTCTTTCTATCTTCTTCAAGTTTTAGGCTAAATCTTTTAATATTTATGAGCATGAAACTTAAAGGCTGTCTAAAAAAATATTCCGGTAACTTATAGGCTGATTAAAGCTGAATCTGGCCGGAATATTGCCAGAATCCGGCCGGACACTCACCGGAATCACGCCTGAACTGCCAAGAGGCGTTTTTCCGGTGCCTCGCCTTGCCTGAGCGCCTAGGCGCAAGAAGCGAGCGCCTTTAATAACTATGAGTGATAGTATGTCCATATCCCAAATTATGATGAATCGATCATGTTTCATCAAGTTGTATGACATGCTTAAAGAATTTGGAGAATTAAGATCAAGTAAGAATATGGATATTGATGAGCAAGTAGCCATCTTCCTTCACATTATAGCTCATAATGTTAAGAATAGGGTCATCGTATGCCGTTTTCATCGTTCTGGAGAAACCATTAGTAGATGTGTTTCTCGAGTTTGCAATGCGGTGATTAGATTGCATTCACGTTTGCTTAATTAAGAGACCCGAGCCTATTCCCGAATATTCTACTGATCAAAGGTGTAATCATTATAATTTTTAATGTTATTATACTTATGTTAGGATTTATAAATATATAATAACATTTTTTGTATATATATATTTTTTTTGTTTTAGAATTGTTTAGGAGCTTTGGATGGAACATACATAAAGTGCTTAGTACCGAGTGAAGAGAAACCTAAATATAAAACAAGAAAGGGAGAGATTGCTACAAATGTGTTAGGTGTGTGTTCGCCAGATATGCAATTTGTTTTTATGTTACCGGGTTGGGAAGGGTCGACGGCCGATGGTAGAGTCCTTTGAGATGCTTTTGATAGGCCACATGGATTGAAAGTTTCAAGGCCGGGTATGTTAATTTATAATATAAATAATCATTTAGGTATAAACTTTAATATTTGAAGTTGTTGGGTGTTTATTGACTATAGTGTAATTTTAGGTTATTATTTGGTAGACACGGGATACACAAATGGAGAAGGCTTTCTCGCCCCTTATAGAGGTCAAAGATATCATTTAAATGAATGGCGTGATGGACATCAACCCACTACCCCAAAGGAGTTATTTAACATGAGACATTCGGCCGCAAGAAATGTTATCGAAAGATGTTTTGGTATTTTGAAAGCAAGGTGGGGAATTTTGAAAGACCACTCATACTATCCCATTGACCAAAAAAATAGGATGATAATGGCATGTTGTCTTCTTCATAATTTTATAAGAAGAGAGATGCCGGTTGATCCATTTGAGACGAGAGTTTTGCTAGATGAAGGATTTGGAGATGGACATGGAGATGAGGATGGGGATGGGATTGGGGATGGAGATGGAGATGGGGATGAGGATAATATAACTTATATTGAGACTTCAAATGAGTGGACAACGTTTAGAAACAATCTAGCCCAAAGCATGTTTGAGGTACATGCTAGACTTTTATCTTATTACAATTTTTTTCTATTTGGTTAGTTATAAAAGATATTAATGTTTTGTTTATTTTATTCTTATCATATGAATAAAATCATAAACATGCGGGTAAATGGAAAGAAAAATGTGTTAGGTCATTTGAGATCGTTGATACTTGTTTAGATTAGTAATGGATTGTTTTAGTTATGTTTTGTAGCTTTTAAAAGGTCCAGGGGTCAAATATGTAACATTTTGTAAGTTGATAGACTGACCTGGCGTAATTAAGATGCCAGCATATTTATTAAATACGCTGGCTAGTCAGATCTATATATCTGGAAATTATGAAACCCTAGTCAAGCTTTTTGGCTAGTTCTTTGGTGAAACCTTGTGTTGTGCTTCTTGTGATCTTGTGTTTGTGCTTATCCGAATTTCCAGGTGCCTATTAGTGATTATATCTGTTTGGAATCAATAAAACACTAGTTGTAAATCATCAAACCAAAAGCTTCATCTTCATCTTTTGAGTTTTCTTAACTTTTGCAAGTTCAAGCACCTAATCAATAGGTGTTTGGATCAAAACAATCAAACCACTGTGATCCGGATTGATTTTGGGATCTACAAAATGTCGGTTGTTGAAAGACTTTTTATCTAAGTTAGTTTTTTTAACTTTTGCCTGATGTTTATCACTAGGGGTAATTTTGTCGTTTTAGGTATTTTTAAATTCCAATTCCATTAATACATTTATCAACAAGACACATCTATGGATTTCAAATCAAATTCCAATTCCAACTCCCATAGGGATTCCAATTCTAATTCCTACACGTTCTGCGAACCAAACACCTCTTATAGATTGTTAAGCTAAGCCCCAATGTCAATTAATGGTTGTTTCAGGTCTGGAACCGGAGAAAGGGGATTTCAAACCCAAAAGGCCCAATGTGATTTCTGCTGAGAGGCTCAGATATGCAAAATTTGGAATCGGAGAAAAGGGCCCGGGGACCGCCAAATTATGAGCCGAGAACCCATGCTTAGAAAAAATGAATGCACAAAGTTAGCTTGGCCTTAATGCTCACCTTAAAATGGAAGTGATGGTTGATTTGTAGAAGTGCACAAATTGGTCAACATAAGAAAAAAAAACTATATATTAGAGTGTTCCCGTTCTTAGTTATCTCAGTGCAATTTCATGTATTTGGAAAATGTATTTTCTAATCTATAATGTAGATATCTGAAAATAGGATCTCAATTTGTATAAAGGCATGAGCTACATGTGACAATATAAATTCAAAATAGGATCTTAATTTGAACAAGGGTAAATGGTATAACAGAACTCTTCCCATCAAAAAGTGAACTCTTCCCATCAAAAAGTGAATGAAAGAACTAGTCTAATATAACAACACCTTCTAACCTAACGCTTAAGGGGGTGTTTGGCCTAGCTTTTTTTTTTATCTAAGCTTATAGCTTTTTAGCTTATTTTTACAAAATAAGCACTAATGTGTGTTTGGTTTAGCTTTTTAAAGCTTATGCTTATTAGCTTATATAAGCTAATTTCAAGAAGATTATGGGAAGATGGTTTTTTTAGCTTATTTGAATAAGCTTATTTGAAGAAGATGGTTTTTTACTCATTTGCCCTCAAATGGTGGATTAACTCATTTGAATCTGATACACACAATGGTATTATACCCCTTTCCATAATACAAAATAACTTAACAAACAACTAAAGATTTAATTATTAATTATTTTGACTCAATGACATAATCACATGGTCAGCAGGGTTTTGTAACCCACCGATTAGTTTGTCAACTTGAGTGATTTTTTTTTTCAAATAAAAGGAATATGAGTGAATTTAATATTGCATTTAACCCAACGATTAGTTTGTCACCACTGCTTTGCATTTAATATTTCAGCTATCTCACATGGCTTTGTATTAAACAAGTACAGTATAACTTCATTCCACTAAAAACTGGAGCCAACTTCTCTCGTGAAAAACGGTTGCTAGTCATGCTCTTAGAAGACCTAAAGAGATATTTAACTACCATCATTCATTATTGAGAAATGTCATTGAACGAACTTTTGGAGTATGGAAGGCTAGATGGGAGATATTACAACATATGCATGTCAATTACAGCTACGAGACACAAGTGAAGATCGTGCTAGCATCTATGGAAATTCATAATTATATTAGAAAAAAAGATACATGTGATGAAGGATTTACCAGGGCGTAACAAGAGTCTTACACTCTGAAGGGGTATGGTCCCAAAAAGCCGCGCAACCCACCGCAAGGTCGCGCGAGACCATACTCCTTAATCAGCAACTTTCTTGATTGCCAACCTCGCGCGGGTTACAACATATCTGTGTAACACTGCGCGAGGCCCGCATAAGAGACTCCTGTCAGCAACACTTGGCATTCTAAAAAGAACATCTGAAGGCCCATGAAGCTCGCGCGAGGTGATAACATTCTCAGCAAGAATCATGCGTAACTTCGGCACGAGGCCTTTCCAGATAGTACACAAGGTACAAGTGGCAGAATAAAATAGCCAATCAGGGTCCTTCTGTTCCTGCGCAATCGTGCTCCACGATCGCCTGACATGCAGGAGACAAAAAGTACTTAAGGACGCCTATGTGGCACCAATCACAGGGCAGAGACAACTGCCCCACGATCTCCACTTACCTGCTGATGGCAGAAGGGCGACCAGGCCGACAACAGTGACACGTGGCTCCAATCACGTTGCGCCAACTCCATAAAGCTCCTAGAAGCCACTAACGGTCGACACCAGTAAGACAAGGAACATATCCTCCATGTTGTCGCCTTCCGGCCCAAGGCCCATCAGCCCACACCCTCTTACACCTCTCCGGCTATAAATAGAGACCTTCACTTCACAGGTTATTCATTCCACTCCCTCTACTCTCACTTAATACTTAATTCTCTCCCAAAGCAGTCGCTTATTCTCACGCCGGAGCCCGGTTAAGAGGGAAACCCCCACATTCCCCTCTTAACGAGTAACGGTGTTTTGTTTTGCAGATAAACACGGCCATCAAGGAGCTCAGGAAACTATAAGAAGATTAACCATCATGGTTGAAACATAAACAAAACTGATTAGCCTCATAATTAGTTACGTGTTTCTTCATTGGCGCCCACCGGTTTTTTCAACAAACCACTTTCATCTTCTTTCCTGAGTTTTTTCGTTGTTCTCTTCCTTCGATCATGGCTGGTCAAGGAATCGTTCTCGAGTTCGTTGGTTTCGGTGAAAACCATAATGCAGCGTTGGGGGAGGGTAATCTAAATGCCCAACCTCAACACATCGAAGAAGTTGGTGAAGTCGAAATAGCCAACACTGGGGGTCCGCGCGGGAGCTTCACCCGCATTACTTAAACCACCCCAGGAAACAACGGTGCTGGACCTTCAAACCCAGCTCCACCTCAGAATATCTCAGCGCTACTAGGGCTACCAGAAGGCGAAACCCCAGCCTCGTGGTACGCCAAGCAGCTTGCCACCATTAACGAGGCATATCAATCTTTGAGCGCGCAGCAAGCAGTCTTAACGGCAGAACCATCCTTGGTTACTCCAACCGGCCCCAGTCACGGGCCGCGCCAGATGCCACCACCGCAACACGTCCAAAGAAGAGTTAACAGACCTCCCCCCACCAGAAGGTTAAGTGTGCAAGACACGCGCGACACACGGGGAGAAACTGAAAGCTACTATGACGATCCGTCAAACTTCCAAAGAGTCCCAGTTCATAGCCGGCTTACGCCGCGCAACATGAACGACGAATGGGAAGATACTGACCCAAATGATCCAACTTGGGAGTACGATGAGGGATCTTCGGTCTTCAATCGTTTACAAAGGAATCATGAATACTACAAACCAAAGCAACATGTGGGATACACCGAAGAGGCAGAGCAAGACTTTCGCCTCGCCTACCGGCCAGCTGAAGCCGTAGAGCATTCGAAGTTCATTCCGAAGATAGCGCTTGCGCCGCTTAAAAAAGAAAAGTTACCTCCGACAGTTGGAAAGTTTAACGGATTGACTGATCCCGATGATCACGTCAGCTCTTTCACAAGCGCCGGTTGCATGGGGAACTGGAATATGCCCATGTGGTGCCATCTGTTTATCCAAACGCTTACCGGGGCTGCTCGCGCTTGGTTCGACAGCCTTCATCCGGGAAAGATAAAATCATGGGTAGATCTCAGGACCCAGTTCATGAGTCACTTTAGTCAACAACGACGATACCAGCGCGACACAGCTGAAGTTGAAGATATCTGGCGAAGAGATAACGAGGGTTTGGAAGATTTCATTACGCGCTTTAACAAATAATGTTTGGAGATCGGTGGCGTAAGTGAACAACTCATGAGCTGCCACTTCAAGAAAGCCATCCGCGGCGATAGCCTAATTAGAACCATCACTGGGAAGGATGGAATGCCCAAGGAGTGGGATAAACTGATGGAAGCCGCGAAGATAGTCGCGCAAACGGAAGAGTCACTCGCACGAAACAACAGCTATCGTTCTGAGGATAGATTTTCTAAAGGGGGTCACTCGCGCGACGACAACAGACGCAACAAAGGCAAGAACCTTGGGTGGAAGGCCAACCACTCCAGCGGTTATAGTGAACGACCCCGTTATGAAGAACGATCCCGCTATAATGAGGACGCGCGCGATACCATTGATCGCATCGGTTATAGAAAGGCAGTGCGAGACGATAATCGTGACAAGCATTGGACTCCGCTCATAAAAACACCAAAGGAGGTGCGAATGACGGAGAACCATGATTTTAAGACGCCAAGACCAATGACGAATAAAAAGGGGCAGGACCCTAACCTATATTGTGATTTCCACAAGGATACAGGCCACTTAACAGATGATTGTTACAGCTTGCGTCAAGAGATCGAGAGAGCACTAAAGAGTGGAAAGCTGAGCCACTTAGTGAAAAACGTGCGCAAAGAAACTCGACAGCTCCATCGCCACGATGAAGGAAATCACAAGAAAGTTCTACGCCTAGAGACACACATGGTCAATGGACCAAGGTTTAGCGCGAGAGAAAAAGGCAAGAGACCTTATGAGCCGTCATGGCAAGAACAGCAAGTTATTTTCCCGGTGGTGCGCGGGGGTCCCCGAGCCACACGACCCATCGTCATCACTGGTATAATCGGTCATTATGAAACTGAGTACGTCTTCATTGACCCGGGGAGCACGGCAGACATCATCTATGAGCAATGCTTTAACCAGTTCGACGATGAAGACAAAGCAAGACTTGAACCAGTTGATTATCCATTGTCTGGATTCTGCAATGAAATGGTCTTCCCGCTAGGCCAGATCAGCTTCCCCGTCACACTCTCTGACGGGAAGCATTCAAGAACAACAAACGTTAACTTCATGGTGATCGGGAGAGAGACACAAGGCGAGCTGAATATGATAACTTCCACCCCGCACTCAGCAATCGGTTTCCCAACCAAGACCAGGGTGGCAATTGTTTATGCAAAGAAAGAAGTAATGTCAACAGAAGAGTTGCGCCCAACCAAAGCGGCGAAGGTTTCAGCGACTGAGCCCGAAAAATGGGTTTTAAATCGTAAATATCCGGAGCAAACTGTGACGATAGGCCACGCTATCTCAACAAACATCAGAACTCGTCTTAAGCAGCTCCTATTCAAGAACATGGATATTTTCGCCTGGACCCCGACCGACATGACCGGAGTCCCGCGCGACATCACAGAGCACTGTTTAAATACCTACCCCTCGGTTGAGCTGAAAGTCCAAAGAAGGCGCAGCCTAGGGGCAGACAAAACGAAAGCAATGAATGAGCAAGTATGCGAGTTACTTAAAGCCGGCATCCTGCGAGAAGTACGTTATCAAAGTTGGGTTGCCAACCCCGTAATGGTAGATAAGTCTAGTGGTGGATGGCGAATGTGTGTTGACTATACCGATCTCAACAAGGCATGCCCTAAGGATTGTTACTCTTTGCCTGAGATCGACAAAAAGATAGACTCTCTCGCGCCATACAGATGGAAGTGCTTCTTGGATTGCTACAAGGGGTACCATCAAGTTCAAATGAAGCTCGAGGATGAAGACAAGACGGCTTTTCGTACTGATCTTGGGATTTTTTGCTATACAAAGATGCCATTTGGCCTGAAAAATACTGGCGCCACATATCAGCGATTGATGGACAAGACCTTCGCGGGTGACATCGGAAAGCATATTGAAGTTTACATCGATGATCTCGTGGTCAAGAGTCCCGAAGAGGACCAAATGTTGAAAGACATCGAGAAAACGTTCAATTCATTGCGCAGCGTAAACATGAAATTGAATCCAGCCAAGTGTTCTTTTGGCATGGAAGAAGGGAAGTTTTTAGGCTTTATAGTCACCAACGGCGGCTTCAAAGTGAATCCGGAAAAAGTCCAGGCAATAGAGCGGATGCCATCGCCGCGCACAATCAAAGAAATGCAACGGTTGGCCGGCCGCCTCGCCGCGCTTAACCGCTTTTTGTCAAATCACGCCGCGAAGTCGTACCCTTTTATCAGCATGTTGCGCAACTGTGTCAAGAAGCAAGAGTTCAGATGGACCCCTGAAGCTGAGAAGGCTTTCCAGCAAATGAAAGAATGTTTGATCGAGCTCCCTACCCTGACTGCACCATTTGAAAAAGAACCACTCGTACTGTACTTATCTTCTTCAGATAAGGCAGTAGGATCGGTGTTACTAGTGGAAAGAAATGGAGTTCAAACTCCAATTTATTATGTCAGCAGGGTACTCACTGACCCGGAAACGAGATATTCCACAATGGAAAAATTGGTACTAGCGCTGCTACACGCCTCCAGAAGGCTGCGCAGGTATTTCACAGGGCATGTGATCACAGTACTTACCAATTTTCATATCGGCACGATACTTCAGAAACCAGAAACATCTGGGAGGCTCGCCAAATGGGCATTCGAGTTGGGAGGTCACAACATTTTGTACAGACCACGCCCAACCATCAAGGGTCAGGTGCTCGCCGATTTTATCACAGAAGTCCCGGTAGAGAAAATCAAAGATTGTGAGCTTGTTGAAACTCCTGAAAAAGACACGACAATTGAGACTTGGATGCTTTATACTGATGGGGCCTCAAATGAGGACGGCGCGGGAGCTGGATTGCGCCTAGTAAGCCCTGAAAACCATGAATTCACTTACGCCATCAAGTTGGATTTTAAAAACACCAACAACGAGGCGGAATATGAGGCATTTTTGGCAGGCTTACGCCTCGCCATCAAAATGGGAGCTAAAAATCTACAAGCACATGTTGATTCACTCTTGATAGCCAGTCAAGTCAACGGTATATACGATGCAAAGGGTGAAGTTATGGCCCTATATCTGGAACAAGCAAAAGAGTTGCTTCAACAGTTCAAGTCTCACAAGGTCATCCACATCAATCGCTCTGAGAACAAACCAGCTGACGCCTTGAGCAAGCTTGCTTCAACATCTTTCCAACATCTTGCCAAAGATGTAAGGATTGAGGTACTCAAGAACCCGTCAGTCTTGTTACGACAAGTCAATGTGATCGAGTTAGGACAGCCATCCTGGATGACCCCTATCATTCAGTACTTGAAAGAAGGAATACTCCCAGAGAACAAGGCAGAGGCAAGAAAGATTCAGACCAAAGCTCTGCAGTACGAAATGAATGGTGGTATCTTATACCGCAAGTCCTTCTTGGGGCCACTACTGCGCTGCGTGGAGATTCACGAAGGAATCTGCGGCATCCATGCGGGACCACGCATGGTCGTTGCGAAGATTATGAACGCTGGGTACTACTGGCCAGGGATGCATGTGGATGCCCTGAAGGAGCTGCGCAAGTGCGATTCCTGTCAGCGGCACTCTCCAAAAACCCTCTGCCCCAAGAACGACCTGATCCCCGTATCCACTGCTTGGCCTTTTCAGCAGTGGGGAATCGACATGGTGGGACCCTTCCCAGAGGCTCCTGGCGCCGTCAAGTTTATAATTGTGGCCGTCGATTACTTCATGAAATGGGTGGAGGCCAAAGCCCTTGCTTCAACTACAGCCATGATGGTGCGCAAGTTCATTTGGGAACACATCATCTGCAGATTTGGCCTACCACTCAAGGTTGTAACAGACAACGGCACCAACTTTGCGTCCGAGGACCTCCAGAAGTGGTTGAAAGAGATGAAGATAGAACACACTTTCTCCTCCGTGGCGCATCCTCAGGCCAACGGACAGGTTGAAAGTGTGAACAAGTGTATCGTTGATGGGATAAAGGCCCGACTGGGCACGAAGCGAAGAGGCTGGGTGGATGAGCTCCCGAGTATCTTGTGGGCTCACCGAACCATGCCGAAAACAAGTACCGGCGAAACCCCTTTTAGCCTGGTCTACGGCTCAGAAGCGGTTATCCCGGCAGAAGTTGGCCTGCCTTCTCCGCGTTTGACAGCAGTCAACGCAATCGACAACGAGGCAGAACGTCGTCTTGACTTGGATTTGCTAGAAGAACGACGCGAAATAGCGCGAATCAAAGAGGCCAAGTACAAGACCCAATTGGAGAGGTACTACAATGCGCGAGTCCGCATCTGTACCTTCACTCCAGGAGAATACATCTTTCGAGACAACGAAGCCTCAAACGCTGAACGCCCAGGAAAACTAGCACCCAAATGGGAAGGCCCATACTTGATTCATGAAGTGCTAGGGAAAGGGGCTTACAAACTGCGCACCATGGATGGACACATCATCCCGCGCACTTGGAATGCGCAACAACTGCGTAAATGCTATATGTGACTACCCCAGGCCCTGCGCTTTTATCTACTACTGTCGGCCATGCGCCTTTTTTACTTTCCTATGTTGGCGACACGCCCTTTACGTTACAAGCAATGTATCTTGGCCTACGCGCCTACTTAATCAATAAAAGCATTCGACATGCTCTTTCATCACGACTGACTTCTTTCGTTACAAATGCATGTTAAACTTCTGATTAGCACGAAAACACTCCAGTCATGCCTCCAAGGTCCTCCGCGAACATAGCTCGAGACCGGGCAATTGCACTCACAAGAGCCACACTTACATTTATTCGCGCTAACTTAACCGAAGTTTCTAACAACAGTGCAATAATTGTAACGGGAAAGAATACACAACCATCATATTTAAAACAAAGCGCAAACGCGCAACAGTTGTATAGACAACGGGTAACGTTCATTCCATTTAAAACTAGCGCGACTGCGCAAGAACTTACATTCAAAGTATAGACAAAAAATTACAAGGCACAAAGCCTGTTCCCAAGCCTATTCAAACTCGTCATTCCCATCGCCATCAGGCTTATCGCCTTCATCGCCATCATCATCATCAGGTTTACCGTCATCACCATCATTCCCACCATCATCACCAGCTGGCTCCTCATCTGATAGTTCAACAGTTATCGGTGGATCAAGGATGCCCTTAAGGCGGTGACACCAGTCATCATGCTCTAAAGCCTTCGCGACCAAGTCCATCACGGGCAGTGACAAATGATCATAAGCATTTTCAGCACATGTCAGCTCGGCGCTAGCCTGATCAGTAGCTGAACAATGACTAATGTCAAACTCCTGTCCAAACACCTCTTCTACGTGCTGAGCACATTCCAGGTAGCCCCCGCGATGACCGACGGCGCGCGCGGCGTCCGTCAAAGCAGCAACAGCGCGATCCAGTTCTCCAGCATTAAGGACAGAGTTGGCAAGCTGTAATGAAGACCACGCATTAAAAGCAACTCCTAGCAAATGAAAAACCTTTTAAAAAAAAAAGAAGAAGAGAGCAGCATACCAGCACTACTCCACGGCCGCGCATCCATTCGGCCTCAGAAACAAGAGTATCAATGCTGCCCTGAGCTTCAGCATAATTAGTCTGCGCCACATTAAGGGCCTTGGTACTAACATCGCGAGCTTCTTCGGCTCTTTGTTTAGCCTTTTCAGCAGTGGCTGCCTTGACCTTCTCAGCTTCGAGATCGATTTCTAAGGATTCGCATTTGTCAACCTGATCGTTTAGGCGATGCCCTGAGCTTCAACATTATTAGTCTGCGCCACATTAAGGGCCTTGGTACTAACATCTCGAGCTTCTTCGGCTCTTTGTTTAGCTTCTTCAGCAGTGGCTGCCTTGACCTTCTCAGCTTCGAGATCGATTTCTAAGGATTCGCATTTGTCAACCTGATCGTTTAGGCGACGCTTCAGTTCGGCGATCTCAACATCCTTGGCCTGGAGATCCTTGTCCTTACCAGATAACTGAGTCTTCACTTCAGTAAGCTCAACCTGAAAAAGACAAGACTTAGGCTATTTTGCAACCAAGCACAAAGGGAAAAGGCATGAAAGTTTTTACAAACCTCAATCTGCTCCCTAGCAACCTGCGCAGCTTGCGCATCCTCGACCTTGCCGGTCAACTCAACAACCTTGGCTTCAAGGTTGACAATCTTGTTACGATCCGCAGCCGCACGCTCATTGTCCTTCGCACAAATACGCTTAAACTCAGCTTTTTCCTTCGACAAAAGATCCTCGGCAGCTCGAAGTTTGGTTTTCAGGGCCTCGCGCCCCCATTCTTCTGCCTTCTTATCAGCCTCAAGCTTGGCCCTCTCTTCATCAAAGGCAGTTTTTGACTTCTCAAAATCATTAATACTTTTCTGCATCCGCTCGCGGTACCTCTCCCAGTCCGACCGCTCCCTAACCATCGTTCGCCACTCCCGCACAATCTCCTAGTTAACAGCGCGAGCATTCGCCTCCCCGAGCATATAAGTACGGTATAGCGCTTCATGAGTCTTCGCCATCTGCCGGTTAACCTCTCCAGGAGTGAAGGAATTGAAGAACCAATCTCGGCAAGGACCGGACTCCTGAAAGGTATCCTTTTACCTCAAACTCCAGGGAGCCTGATGGGGGGCATTACCGCGTTCCTCTTCGGTATAACTTTTATAATAGATATCACCAAGAGTATCCTTCGCCCCGATAATTTGTAGATTATAACCACTAGCGCCACCAGAGCTCGCGCCACTAGAAACATAAGTGCCCGATCCCCTGGTAGAAAGCCCCTTGGAACGATGGGGAACCTCAGTATGCGCGGGGCGGGCAGGTTCCTCAACCTCAGGCTCTTTCCTCCTCTCTTGACGAGGCTTCTCAGGCCCCTTCGCGCTCTCAACCTCCGGACCCTGCGCCTTCTCCACAATTTTTCCTTTCTCTTTCTCCTTTTTCTCCTTCTCGATGTCAGAGGCTTTTTTGCGCTTCGCCTCCTCAGCCCTCCTATCTTCCTCGGCTTTCCTCTTCTTCTCCTCCTCCGCCTTCTTCCTCTTGTCCTCATCAGCCTTCTTCCTACGCTCTTCATCAACCTTCCTCTTCTCCTCGGCAGCCTTCGCCGTGTCACCCTCAGCAGTATGCTTGTCCTTGGCAGATTTGATGATAATCTTTGGCCTTTTTGGCTCTGGCTCCGTAAACACAACACCCTTCTCAGGGGTCTTCTTCTTGGTTTCTGCAGAAACTAAGGGGTTAAGAAGAAAGCAAAAAAGGAAAGACAAATCAGGAACATACCAGGAGAGAATCTATAAAGGGAACGCAGATTACTCTGTTTCCCAAGCACCAACGCCCCTCCAGCTGCCGGCGCAACAGCCGTACCAGCAGTGGTCGCGCTTCTACTCCTTTTTCTGCTGACCAACTTCTCAGCAGCATCTTCTTCTTCTTCTTCCTCTTCCTCATGCTCGGCAGTGGAAGGAGTAGCGCCAGCGTCCGGGTTGCGAGAACCCGCGCTCCCTGAGCCACCAGTTCCAGTCTTCTTTTCGCCTGCGCGCGACAAGCCTTCAAGTGAGTCACTAATAACCACGAAATCTGTCAAGTCACTTTGACGAAGCCGAAGAGTACCTTTCTCAGCAGCACCAGCAGCTGCGCGGCTACTCCCGCCCTTCTTGTTTGTCACTTCAAGCTCTACCGTTTTCTTCTTCTTAGGGGGTTTCTTTTTCTTCTCTTCCAGGTCGATGCCCAAGTCGCGCAACACACCTGCAAAGACGTTAGACCACGAACTTAACTCCCCGTTCGAAGATCCTACAGAATCCTCGCTGGAAAGATAGACAACCTCTTTCCCAGCAGAAGTCACAGAGCGCAGAGGACGGGGTTTAGGTATGTGCGCACCTTCAGTTGCAGTAGGCGGCGCAGCAAATGCATCAGCAACCGGGTACATGAAGTTGCCCCTAATTTGTGCATACCAATACTCCTCTCCAGCTTGAAGCGGGCGCACGCTCATAGACCCGCCAAAGGTAGAGAACGCAGCTTGATACAGGCGCGCCTCTACAAGACAAAGTGTATAAATAAACAGTTGTTAAACGAATATCAACAAAACAAACGAGCTAACTAACCTTCACCCTGGAACTTCAAGACAGGGACGTCTTGGCTCTCAGGCGGCCATTGATCACTCATCCGCGCCGCAACAAGTACATTTTCCCCAAACACCCGGTTGGGGGTGGCAGTAAGCTCCCGATACCAAGCCTCAGTCTTAGGGATCGCCAAGTCTTCTTTCACAATAGCTTCATTCCAGGCGCGAAACGTCATGGGTATCGGAATTACCTCCTCTCGGATATAGAAAAACTTAGGTTTCCAGTCATGGAAACTCTTAGGAGGGTTTAAAAGTATCTTCTTCGCCGTGCCTCGACTGGCGAAGGAATAAAAACCCATGTTCTTCTGAAGTTGGTAGAAAACCCGGAATCTATCAACAGTTGGCTCTATGCCATGAGCCCAACACAGGAACTCGAAATGTCGAACCCGAACCATTCCGGGTGGGCTCATTTGAGATATATGGAACCCATAATATTGAAGAATATGAGCCATGAAGTTAGTCGTCGGCAACCGGAAGTTGCCCTGATGGAAGAATGTAACACCCGTTCTTATAATTCAAGGTTTAACGTATATTTTACGAAAAACAGTCATGTAATTAAGATTACATAAACATTTGGAAATACGGGTTTATTAAAACTTTTACAATTCATAGGTTATTCTACAAAACGTGATCGAATTCTTTGATTAAAATCTACAACGTTACAATGTGCGGAAGCGTGTATCTTTATCGTGTTCGGTTCTTCGTTGAGCTTGATCGTCTTCCGGCATGTAAGGTGTACCTACATTTCATAAACATGAAATGCTTTAGTCATACAGGGCTTAAAACGTGTCTAAACGAGTCCGAGAAACAATTGGTAACAAAAACAAAATTTTCAACTTGGCCTCCACCGTAAATTACGGTGGAACCGTAATTTACGGTGACCCCAGGTTTGGCATGCCCCTACCGTAAATCAGTAGGGGGCTGCCGTAACACTTTTTAACTCCACCGTAAATTACGGTGGAACCGTAATTTACGGTGGACCCTGCATCAGCTTTTCCATTTTTGACGTAATTTGACGCGAAATCTTTCGTATCTTTCAAACCGCTTATCCGTATGACCTACCGTTTCTTCCTACATGTTTGTAATTTGATTCTCCATCATATGGAGTTAAAATCCGACGTCCGGCTTAACAAGATTTAAGACTTTTAAGTCTTCGACTTATTTCCCTTTTTACCAAATTTTGACCCATTCGCGGTTTTATCAAACAAACGTATTTGTTTGATTCCTATATCACATGAATCTTATAATTTCAATGTTGTCTATCATATTAGGTTCAATTCACGAGTTTATGTGTATTCTTAAACCCGTTTGTACTAAAAAGCTTATTTTGACCCGTTAAGGGTATTTAAACCCTTTTCCGCATAATTCATAATTATTTGTTGGGTTATTGGATTTTATCACCCTTAACTATTGACCATTGGCCGCTGCCACTCCCAACTATCACTTTGACGCCCGTCACCTCCAACTTAACACTTAGTGTATTCTGTCACCAGATCACAAACTTTTGATCATGTTACTATACTTTTGGGAGTGTCCTAAGATCCGTAAAACCTTCCCAAGATCCATATGGCACCCCAAAAAGTGTAGTAACATGATCAAAAGTTAGTGATCAGTTAACGGCGTGGTGACATAACACACTAAGTGTTAAGTTGGGGGTGACGGGCGTCAAAGTGATAGTTGGGGGTGGCAGCGGCCAATAGCCAATAGTTAAGGGTGATAAAATCTAATAA
>JARYGA010027978.1:0-23914 GCA_030545235.1 Helianthus tuberosus | reverse complement strand
GTTTCCTTTAATGATGAGTTTCACCTGAGCCCCAACTCAATGCACGTATATTGTGTTTATTCCATATAACGGTGTAACATCTTGCTCTCTTATAAATAAATTAAAACTATTAGAAATTCTTAACTTCTTATAGAAGATAGTGAAATGAAGTGTTATTTGGTTATAAAGATATAAACATGGGGGTGTTATGTAAATACCAAATTAGATAACTTATATGCTAGTGATTTAAGATGAGGGACCATAGGTGATCTTGCAATGCCCATTTAACAATGTGTCACTACAAGAATATAAGTAATAGCTGCGAACCTTTTAGCAGTGACATAGGAAAAGTCGCCGCTAAAGGCCTTAATCTGAAACACGGACGTTTGAAGCAATCTGGGCCGTTCGTGTCGAAAATAATCTAATAGAAAGGGTTTATCCCTGAATAAAGGAGTAAAGGTCTCTCCTTAACTTTTAGCGTGCATTTTCCCTCCACACCTCTGCACACAACAATGGTTCTCTCCCACACCACAAAACACCACGCCGCCGCCGCACCACGTTGACTCTGCTGGAGCACCGCCATCTCCATCCGCCTCAATCCACAACAGTACACGATTTAGATGTATATTTCTTTGCTTTCAAGTAATAATACGTAAGTTTGACACAACGATGCATGACAACAATACATTGATTCACTACAAGGTAGGGGTAGAAATACATCTATAAGATTGTAACTGTTTTGATTAATATTTACAAATGAAAAAACAAAAAAGATTGAATAAAGACAAGTAACTGAAAGATCGATTCTCCTATGTATCTAGAGGTTGCTGCTATTATTGTGGGAGAAGAAATGAAGAATCAAACCCGAAGTTTTATTCTTTGTCAAAATGCTATTATCAACTCCAACACCAGCAAACCTCATATCGTTATTGTTATATAACCAACTGTTAAATTATATTTAATCTACATTTTAATCTAAGTGAATTATTATCTAAAGTTTATAATAAGTCACGATAGTTATGTAAGTTAATGGGTCAGAAGGTTAGTATCTTCAAACTGACACCTCTTCTAACAGGCAATGATTGACGGTGTCGGGTTAGTGTGTATGTGTGTGTATAGATGTATGTAATCTGAACAAGTGAAAATTAGAGCGTAATTATTGTGATTAATAAACAGAAAATATTCTGCATTATCTTTGTGTGTTAATCTGTTCCGAATACAATTTCTGAAACATCGCATACAAGAGCAGATCAGCTTCTACTTATTCAAATATTGATCTCGAACACCATACAAATCTAATAGACTTCTCAGTTATGTTTTACATATATTGTTGATCTAAGATGCTATCCCACTAAAACCTACTAAGAATGGTCTCAAAAGAATCAATCAGATTGCAAAAGATATAAGAAAACCGCTTGCTTGCTACACCAATCAACCAAAAATCGTTACAACGTTTCCTATAACTTGCAACGTGAGTGTAAACTAAAGGTTATTATATATGACTCTCTATCAAGATATATTGCCAGCAATTTCTCTCTATAGAAGGGCAAACCATCTTACCATTTTGGCTTCAACAACACTAAGATTCCTATATATTTACAAGCTGCCAACTTGTGCCCATTTGTCTTCACTGCAAAAAAAAAACATCAAGAATTTCAGACAAATTGCTATGAAAATCTTCAGTTTGCTAAAAGAATTTGGATAACCAAGACTAACCTTCAGTCCAATGATGCTCCAGCCAGCACTCTCAGTTGCAGCAAAAGCTGTGGTATTATACAACTATACATTTCAGACATTCATGCTCCTTGGTTAGATCACAGGCACCGTGTAATTTACAGTACACGCTTATATTGCTGCCATATGTATTGAAGAGGGAATAAAGAAATAACAATTAATCTGCATTTTTGATAGGAGTTTTTCTTATTAGTTCACACTCCTTTTGTTCTGACTCCTCATTGTTATTTCTTAATACTTCTGACTCCTTTCTGGCTTGATTTTGTAGTTTTAACTTTTCCTGTTCAGCTTCCTTCTGTGCCTTCTTCTTTTCCGCTTCTATTTGCTGGAGGTTTTCTTCATGGGCATGATTAAACATTCTCACAAACGCGAGCAACGTCGAAATGACTGAAAATCACATCATGACATCATATTTCTGCTTTTTAGAGAATTTGGAACATCATTAGAATCGAAGTCAACAAGATTTTAATCTTTTTGATGATTACCTTGTTCATATGGGCATTTAGCAGGATCTTCTCCAAAGTAAAGAATTAAAGCGTCCACACTTTTACCCTAGGAGAACAGTGCAATTTTACAACAAAGTTGTGCAATTTCGGGCCGACGTACCAGTTTAAATCCATTTTGCTTATGAATAGGTCGATTTGGGTTGTCAAGTGAAAGTAGTCTAAAGTTTATGTTTAACACTGAGAATCTTCTAAATCATTTCTTACACCTAAATACCACCTAACCTTGTATTTGCAAGGATATGACCCACACCACTTTTTATTTATTTATTTATTTGTTGTTGTTGTTTTGGGGGAGCACTATACCACTAGGTAATGAGTTAGTTTAGACTATTATTGTTATAAAATTGTTTTGTAACCATAAGTAACCCTTTAAAAGTTTGACTACTTTAAAAAATGGACAAAACGTTTTTTTTCAAATAAATCCATCCAACCTGCTTCGACCTGTACTAACATGGCCAGACCCACCCGCTCATCATGCCACCTCTACATTATATAAACAAAAAATTGCGAGACATACCACCCCAGAATACTGCGTAGCGAGGGACTTAACTTCAGTTTCCGCAGAAGATAGAAATTTCTTTAGAGACTGAACACAGAAAAACAAAATACATTTAACTACATTTCAGTAAAAAAAATTAGTGAAAAAAGCAACAACATTTTTCATATTTAATCAAACTTCTTACCCAACAAGTTCCTCCTAAATTAATTATAAATGTGTACCCGTTGCTAATGCAATTAGATTATATGTGTACCTTCCGAAAGCGTTTAGACACATGTCCATCTTTTTTACAAAGTTTCTTTTCATGGATTACTTTCTCAAGTCCTTTGGTAATACTTTGCATTTCTTCTGCCAACAATTTAAGTTGTATCTGGAATAATATAAAAGAAGTCACAAAAAAGAAAAAAATTAAAATAACTTTTGTTCAAAAAATGTATTCCACCAAGATCACCTTTGATGCAGGTTCCAAACTGCCAAGTTCCTTGGAAAAATCCAGGAGTTCAGGTAGTTTGTCGGCAAGCACCTAAGATATCCACCAAAGATACCATGAACAAAAATGTAAAAGAAACAATTTTTCGGCTTCCATAAAAATAAATAAATTTATTAAAGACCAAGAAATTGTACCTTACAAAGATAATGCATCAGTGTCATTTTGTTGTTCCTGGCTCGTGTTTCATTAAGTTTGAGGATGCTATCCAATCTGAACCCAACAGCAGAACCTAAAACCAAAACCAAGTTATGGAGATATCTTTAATATTTTCACAAATCTGCAATTAATTTAAATGAAGAAGAGGTCAACATACAAATAAAAAAAAGGTCAAATAACAACTCACCTCTTGCAGTTCCCTGATTCAAAGCATTCCCAAGAGAAAGAATTGTCTGCATGACTCTTCTTAACTTTACAGAACTCCTGACCTGATATAAGCAACAATCAACATAGATGAATATTAAAGTTTTAAACACTTGAACTGTCACTGATACGATTAACTTCAAGGTTAAAGTAAAATATATAACTTACCTGTTCTACTGACAAAAACACGTAGTTTAGGCTCTTACTAAGATCTGAAACCTAAATTAAAAAAAAAACACTAAATTAAAATCTAGTACTTAATATAAGCATAAACATGCATGTAATAATATGTTCAGACCTGTGTACTAAACTGTATCTTATAAGAGAAAACCCTGAGTTTAGCTTCCGAACGCGGAACTTTCATCAGCTCCATAAAGAACTATTACCAGAAATCAGAAATAAATCCATATGATTGAGTTTGGTTGGTAAATGATATAAGGGCAAAATGGTGATTGCATACCAGTTCACATTTGCCCAAAAGCTCCTTATCTCCTTTAAATCCCTAAGCATAATAGAAGGGCTAGTTAAATTACACATAAAGGCCATGGATGTAACATGAACTAGTTAATTAATTAGTTTAACTAACATTACACCTTAATTTGTTCCATCTCCTCCTTGGTTGGACAGAACTTAATAAGGTTATCCACTCTTTCAAGATCCATCTCTGCTTCATCTAAAGCAAGGACAGCATCCTGTTAAATTTCATAATTAAAGCATTTTATTAGAAAACATATACTAAAGTTTAAATATACACATATATAGCCAAGATATTGAATGGGCATATATTCACGGTAACATGTTGAAATGAAACTACATCAACTTATTAACTTATGAGAGAAATTGTGAACATAAAGGAACTACATCAACTTATAGATTTCATGTATTCTTGTATGTCCTACTTGTGTAATGACACTTATTACATTTTCAGTTCTGTTATATCCTTGATGAATTCTACATACCGAAAACATGAAATAGAAGCGCTAGAAAGGTTTGCATTTGGTAAGTATAGAAGATCGATAGAAATCCTATTACATGGATCATTAATAATATTGTAGCTATTGAGGATTGAGCTTACCATCAATTCATTCAATGGTGTCTTCACCTTTGAAAGCATGATCTCACAGTTGTATGCACGCCTGTGTTCAATCTGTTAGAAGTGTGAAATATCAATAACTAACAGATCGATACAAAGGTGCAGTTACAAGCATATGAGTATATCTGACTGAATTATTTTTATTAATTACCAAGGATATTTTTTCTGGTTTATTAGCTGCTCCAGTCTTTAGTTTTGCAGCCTTATCTGCATTTGGATTGGATGCTGAGAAGAGATTCTCAAGTTCCGACATATCAAACTCTGGTGCTCTAGTCGATCCACATCAAACATAAGATATATGAGAACATCAAGATACCAAAACTAATCATAGAAATTGTCATGAATAAAAAAAGAAAAAGAAGCACCTTGAAGCTTCACCATGTTTTTGTGATTCAGCCCACATGCTTCCTTGTGCTGGTTTATTAATCTTTGACCAATGTAAAGGCTTCAGTTTCTTTGTTGGTTGAGATTTCACCGCACTTGTCCTTGATAGAGCGCGTCCCTTAGTTGGAGGTGGTGGAGATGGAGCAGCCACACCAGATTCTTTTGAAAGACCCGGCGGAGGAGGTGGTGGAGCGCCTCCTTTCGCATTTCCATTAGAAGAAGGAGCAGCTGGAGGAGGGGGTGGTGGTGCTGCCTTGGGTTTTGGTGGGGGAGGCGCTGGCGGTGCTGGTGCTTTTGGTGCTGGTGGGGCTGGTGGTGGTGGAGGAGGAGGTCCACCCCCTGCATTAGGAGGAGGAGGGGGTGGAGGTGCTCCACCTGCCTTATTTGGAAGTGGTGGTGGTGGCGGTGGAGGAGGCGCATTAGCCTTACCATCTGGTGGTGGAAGAGGATGAGAAGATGCAGCAGCTGCTGTTTCGCGTAGTTTCTCAGAAACAGAAGGATGTGCACATGTCAAGATTATATGAGGTGGCATGGATGATGAAAGAGATAGAGACTTCTTAGAAGCATCTGTGGGTGATTGTGTTGATGATGGCAATTGTCTGGGAAGGGAAATACTTCTAGGCCCAACAGTGATTTCCTTATCCTGATTATTGTTTCTTTTAGTAAGTGTTTGAAGCAAGTTTCTGGATTGAGTTCTTTGATAACTTGTTTCCAACATTTCATTAACAACATCGGATAAAGGCATCTGGTGCAGCCTGTTTAATGCATCATCACTTTTAGGAACAAGCCAATCCCCACTGCCAAACATATCTTGAACTTTAGCAAATGCTTCCACTGGGAGCCCTTCTTCCTCAAAACAAGACAAATCTACTGGAACCATTGAAGTTGAGGGGTCCATTTCTGAGAAAAGAAGCTTCATTCAATGAAAGAAAATATATTTAGTTAATCCGCATGAAAAGAAATATGAATGCTCATGTTTATTTCAAGAAACATGTATATACCTCAGCTCGGAAATCTTTATGGAACTGATCCTTAGCATCCCAATGTATGTCGATTTCATCGCGATTAAGTATCAACATGTTTGATTTAATGAATGCTGTGTTGAATATGGCACGATACATGATTTTTTCTTTCACCATGTCATCATGTAAGCTAATACACTCAAGCACAACATCCCCTTGAACATGGCAATTAATATCAATTTTAACAAGTTCACTATCTGCCTGCAATGGATAACAAACTTCAGTAGAATGAACCAACACAAACATAGCATGCATGTCACCCACCAGAAACATGTAACAATTTTAGATATATACATATATCTAACATCTTACCTGATTGTAGTACCGAATATTCTTTCGTCTCCTTGGCGTTGAGAATAGAAGTTTGGGAGTTTTATCAACATGCAACAAAGGATCGCGCCCATAAATCCTAAACACAGGGCAGCAGCCACCCTTTCCATCGAAATCGGGAATCATTCTCATTATAACACAATCCAAAGTGAGTGCCTTGTCTGCAGGTGGCCATTCTGAGTCAGCAGCATTAGCATTCCTCCTTGACACATACTGTAAGTACCTCAATTGAGAAGGCATAGGATTAATTGGTGACATGTTGGATAACGCAATAGGAGCCTGCTTATAAACAATCTCCAAGGCCTTGGTCTCAACGGTGAAATATTTTCTGTAAAGTGCGAGAGCGGCCGCCATGAGAGCCAAAACCGGCCAACCACCAATCTCCGAGTGCATTATAAGAATGTTTTGCTGCGCAACTGAGAGCCAGCTTTCTGTTGACTTTAAAAAATGGTGGATCACCTCCAATGAGAGCAATGGACAACCTTCATAATGGCGAGGATAGTCCATTATGGTAATAAGATCATAGTCTGCCAAAGCAGATGCAATCCTGTTTTCTTTATCTGCCTCCCGGAAATCAAGAATCATGATTGAACATTCAGGGTACATTTCCTTTTGTTGAGTTATTACTTTACCCACATAGGCTTTATAATCTTGTTCCCAAGCTCCAGTGGTGAAACAGCAGTCAAAGACTATATACACACCAAATATCAAACTGAAATAAGTTCTAATCTTTTTTTTTTTTTTTTTTTTTTTGTAAAAGAACAATGCCCAGTAATCTTTTTTAGTTAAACGACAATGCCATGACGAGAACTGCTAAACAAGAGGAAACAATGATAGACTAGCCATCTAAACAAACTCAAAGCATGAGCAAACAAATATAAGTAATTAAGCACATCAATAAACAAACAAACATGCGAACCCAACATGATCCAACTCATAGTAGAGCTATTTGTAGGGTTTAGTGATGGTGTGATGGGGGTAAACCTTACGTCTATACCAAGATGATAGAGAGGTTGCTCCCATTGAGTCTGTAGCTCTATTTTTTTTTTGTTTTTTTTTCCTGTTTTACATCTACGATGTGGTAATCTAGATAGTATAAAAAAAGGTAGCTAAGAGAATCAAAGCAACAAACCATAGAAAAGTACTAATGACGAAAGTTGTAAACTACCGATAACAAGAGTGAGTAAACTATAGTAGCTACGGATAAAATAACAAAACGATGGGAAAAAGAAGCACTAACCCTATGCAAGTACCTATACACTCCCCTAAAATAATGTATGCCTAGAAAACACTAAGGCAAGGCTAGAACACACAAATGGATTGAAAAAGATAGGGCACCAAGACAAATCTATGACAAGTTTATCTTCTAAAAGTCTCTAACCCTAATACGACGTCTCCAAGAACTCCTGTCCCCAAATGATGTCCTCGAAGAGGTGGAAGTAATCAACATATAAAATCCACACTTACAAAGAAATTTTCAATACATTATGAAAACTGATCAGTTGTCAACAGAAGACGAAAATAAAATTACAAACCCTAGATGGAAGTGAAGTGATGATAAAAGAAGAAAGGTTTCTACAGAAAGGATATAATCAATCATATTGCATAAAAACACATGCAAATATATCAACCTAATTACTTCATTAAGGGTAAATATTTACCATAAATTCTTTCGAAGACAAACACAAGGTTTTCTGGCAGCTTCTTGGATAAAAGTTTACGCAACAATGCCATTGGAATTCACTGATTTTGAAACCCTAGGAACAATTTTGATAAATCCCCCGACCTCGATACATTTACGTTGTTGTTTTGCGTGCATAACAACATGTATAGTTTCCGACGTGAATCAACGAGGTTTTGGTTGTCAACGGCGATCGATTCGCATGTGGTTGTTGATGATGTGTTTGTGTCAGAAGGTTTTTACGAGATCAGCATGGGGAGTTGGACCAAACGAATTGTTTTCTTTTCCTATTTTGCAAATATGGGTATTCTTTTCACACTAAACGAATATATTGTATTCAATTACATATTTTAATAGTGTAAGTATAATGTAATTAATTAAGGCTCAATTTATTCCGACACCCTTTCTGCCTATTTGGGCACCTTTGTTGCCCTAGACGCTTCGTCTAACACTATACGGGGCGTCTAGGCACTGAATTCAAGAGGCTCTGAGTGGAATGTCATGTACAAAGTTTGAGAGGTCTAGACGAGACGTCTAGGAGTTGGGTGTTTTTTTAGTTGAAAAAATGAGTGTTTTGGTGGGGTAATTTGATGATTTTTGGAGGATGATGTTTTTTTGATTAAAACAATGTTTTAGGTTCAAACGTGAACAAAATCCCAAGAGTGAACTGCGTGAACTGATCTGGGCCCTTGATTTTTATGATCTTGAGATTTTAATTGAGTGGCATGATGGTAATTATTTGGTTTATTTTTACCATTTAATTAAATACATAAGGGTATGATGGTAATTGCACAATCAAAAGAATTCAAATAGGAAACCTAAATTGTTTCCATTATTTAAAATCTAATCAAATCAAATCAAATCAAACTCATTCCCAATTGATTCTACACGTCAACAATCACCTCCACAATTCATATGGCCGATTATTCGATTATGGGTTTTCTGTATTCCAATCAATTTTACCTTTTTATTATTTAGTTTACCACTTTTCTTGTTAGTTGTTGTTCGCATGAAGATGGTTATGGTTCTTTCACAATTTCAAGCTTTACTTACACTAAAACTTTCATCAGACCTTATGATTGGCGTTATATCAAAGGTGATGATCCCCACTTAGCTTCTTATTTATTTAATAATTCTGATATTAGTTACATTAAGATTTTATTGATATGCTTAATTGTGTGTATTTTGACATTTTCCTAGTTGAATTATTGTATAGTTGACTTTCAATGTTTTTTTTTTCTGGTGGGCCACTGTGACAACTTTAGGAAAATAGTGTTGGGTACACGTAATCTGAGTATTTGTTGATATGTTTGGACGACTCATTATTGTGATTTAAAGGTTGTGTTAAGTTTGTAACTGCATTTTTTTTAATTAGGCTGTGTTTACTTTTGAGTCATTCTCATCAAATTAATATAACTAATTTGTTTTTGCAAAATAGGTTGGATGGATTTATGGTTCAGTTACAGAGGATATCCTTACGGGCTTCAAGATGCATTGCCACGGTCGGCGATCAGTTTATTGTGTTCCGAAGAGGGCTGCATCAAGGGTTCTGCTCCCATTAATCTTTCGGATCGTCTTCACGAAGTTCTTAGGCGGGCTGAGTTTTTTTGTTCAATTTTTTGATGTTGCTCTGTTTTTTAATGCAATGTACACATGTGTATTCAGATTTTGCTATGTTTAAATGTGATGTACACATGTGTCTATCGTCTGTTTTTGTGATATCTAAGAATTTTTTTTTTTGTATTGAATGTTGATGTACACCTGTGAATTACTGTACACATATGTACGATGCTGAGTACACATGTGTACTGTTCTATTTATATCCAAGTACACATGTGTATACCGTTGAAATATAAAGGTTCTTAAAAATTAAAATTTGAATTCTGGTGATGAAATCTGAAATAAAAATTAAAATTGAAATATGGTGATTTGTTGTTTGTTTTGATAATTATCTTATTAATAAATAAAACATAATGTGGATAATGAATTTAAATTAGGAAAGATGTAACTTAATTCAATTATTAAAATAATGATTTAAATTTAATTTTTTATATAATTACAATCCTACCCTTAACAACTAAAAAGGAAATCAAGGGTCCAGATCTGTTCACGCAGTTCACTCTTGGGAGGTTGTTCACGCTGGAACCCTACCCTGTTTTTCAAAGAAAAGTTTTATTTTTGATAAAAGTGTCCGGATAGTCCCTGTGTTTTGCCTATTATTCACTTTTAATCTCTAACTTTTTTAAAATTACAGTTATAATCCTCAACTTTTGCAGTTTTGTTCCCGGATAGTCCCTGGCGCGGATGGGTGTTAGTTTTCTCAGTTAAGTTAGTATGAAATGACCTAAATACCCTTATTTGTTAAACCAATAACTAAAAAGTTAGAAGAAATTTAATTAATACCTAAATATTTATGTGGGTCCCACCACCTATCATACCCACTTCATCTCCCCCACCACCACCATATCCGCATTTCACCACCACCACCATCTCCACCACCATACCACCACATAAACCAAGGGTTGAAACTGTGCAGCCCAACACCGCAATCGATGTTCGCCTGTAATAGCATCAAACAAAGTTTAGCGGCGGTACTGCCCCGACGACGGCGACGTTGCTGGTCGGAGACGGCAGTGGACAACGACAAGGATGGCAGTGGACAATTTTTCGAACTCTCTCTCGAGATTTTGCATACATCGTCGTCCGATTTGAGGTATTGTTGTCACCATACATCGTCTGATTTCCTCCCTGTGTTTTTCACCTCATGCTCTTTCTGTGACACAAATTTAAATCTAAAAAAATGCAGATATGTGAAGAAATTACATCTGAAATAAAAGACTTTTATCATCCAAAACAAGCACAATTAAATAGAAAGCCTAATTGATGAACGAGTGAGGGAAACCTCCTGAGGCACGATTAAGGGCTTGCACTCCATGAGCTGTGAAATCTGCTCGTCCAGGTTTCCATGAGAATTCGAACCTAGATCCACATTCATCTTCTCATGTGTCCAGGTTGATTCGTTGCTTGTTATGATGTCACTTGGGTTTTGATTTGATTATTATGGGGTGGTGTTGTAAATTAAGGAATCTATGGTTTTAAACTTTTGATTTGGTGGGTTTTGGATCAACCTGATCATGATTGTGGTTTTGTTTTGGGTTTGAAGCTTGATGTGGGTTTGGTTGTTGATGATGGTGGAGGGTGGTCGTTGATGGTGAGGGTGGGTTAGAGTGATGATGAAGAGAATGGTGGGCCCCACTTGATTTAAATATATTTCTTTTTACATTTAAGTTATTTTTTAATAACAAGGGTATTTTAGTAATTTCACATCGACTTAAGACTAAAAACTAACCCTCATCCGCGCCAAGGACTATCCGGGAACGAAATTGCAAAAGTTTGGGACTATAGCTGTAATTTTAGAAAGCTAGGGACTAAAGGTGAAAATCGGGCAAACCCAAAGACTATCCGGGCATTTTTCTCATTATTTTTTGTACACAAATATTTTACCGTTTTCAAGATCGGCCCTTTAAATATATTCGATCGTTTAAATATTATATTGTTTTTAACATTATATTTTTTCAAATATTACCCTACCATTAAAATATTATATTGTTTTCACCATTTTAATAACCGAATTCCAATATTATATGGTTTATATATTATTTAACATTTTGAAAATTATAGTGTTTACGTATTATATTCTCAACATTTATTACAAAATATCAATTTAAGACAAACAATCATTAAGTAACCGAATAACTGAAAACAAACTTAAATATGACATATATAAGATAAGTTTGTACATCCATAACAAAAATATAAACTACAACAGAACACTAAATACCAAAATATGTACATGCAGCTGGTCTATGCCACCATGTCCGTGTCCGAATCTGGATCTGGCTGTTGCGGCTGCTGCTGATGATGTGGTGCTCGAGGTGGTGGGAGCAGTATGGCAGGTAACCCGTCTCTCTTTCTCAATCTATCTCTCTCTCTCTCTCGTCTATCATGCGCCTCCCGAATCAACCAACCCACCAAATCCATAAGCCTGTCAACGTCGGCTCATAAATGTGGATTTGTTGCAGCTCCCAAGGCATGACCTAGAATAACATGCCGTGGAAACTGGGGCGCCCCGGGAGATGGCGGTGGTTGTGGCATCGCTGGTCCGTCTAAATCCACCGGAGGGTCCTGCACTACCGCTGAAGCATCTGGCGAAGGATAGACTATATCGAACTGCTCCGGTAGGTCCCGCAGAACCTATATGAGATCTCCACGGGTTTTAAACCGCTTGCCGAGGACGTCGAACCTCTTAATCAACTTCATCCCCCACAACGTCTGAAAACCCATCCGCGTCGGCACTATTGGTGGCAGTAACTGTGGGTCCGCCTCCGGTAAATGGCCCAATGAACGGGCAATGACGGTCACGTACACGCCGCCATACAAAAATACGACCTCCTACCTGTGATGGGCGGAGCAAAAGTACTGGGCAAGACCGTGTGCATCTTAGAGACCCTAGACGCCCCATCTAGGCCTATACGAGGCGTCTTTGTAACAACTCTCACTAAAAGTCCTAATTATTATTTTAATTGTCCAAATAGGAAACCCTAATTGAGAAACCCAAGTAATTCTGAACAAACCCTAAAATTTTCAGAACAAACGGAATCAGGATTAGGGCCCCTAAAACTCAGGGGGGGTAAACCCTGGTTAGTATTATCTCGATAGTTTGTTGTCAAAATTGAGATTTCACGTAAAACCAACTCAGCAAGCCTACTGGGACACAAGGCTACCCTAGGGTAGATTGGTGCCTCTCGCGACACGCGACAGGTGCATGTGTCCCTGTCGCGACACGCGGGGGGAACCATTTTTCAACTATAAATAGTAGGCTGTGGGACTGGAACTTCTGCGTTGATTTGACGTTTAAATTCAGTTTGTACACAAAGTTATAGTGAAAACAGTCCAAAACACACACACGAATAACGAAGTGCTGCCGCAAAACAGGGTAATAACTCGATCGCTATTACGATTCATTTTCCGATCGATCAATGTACTCAATGGATGTTTAAATGCTGCCCACATTAGGGTGATGCTTTTTCATTAGTCGTTAATTCGATGGATGTTTAAGCAAAGCACTCTGTCATTCGTTGTGAGGGTTGATCTCGTGAGTTATCGTAAATGATGTATTGATTACTAACCCAGTTTTGTGTGCATTGTTATTTAAATTAGGTTAACAAGGCTAATCCGTAGAGTAAACTCTATGCTTGTTAAATCTACAATGTGAGTCATTCTCTTTTTATCAAATTTAATTTCAAAAGCATGTTTATTTTCAAAGGTTATAATTACAGTGATTAAGTTTATGTAATCACCAAGTTACAGCCGGTATGTGGGGTTTTGTATACATTACTTGATAATCGTCACCATTGGGGCAGCCAATGGGGGATATGACCATAGTCACAGATCCGGTCGAGTGACAAATACCGTGGGTAGTTGGTTTGATATCAGAAACATTGTAATCGCTCTTAATACTGTAAATTATAACAAACATGTTGTTTTAGTAAATAAGAATGATTCACTCAGTATTTCCCGCTGACAAAACATTTTTCAAACATGTTTCAGGTGATCTGTTGTAATTCAGGAAAAGTGATGTGGAGCATTTCAAGCTTAAGGAAGTGGCTCATTATAAAATAAAGAAATATGTTTTGAAAAATAAAGATTTCTCCGTGAAATCATAGTATTGTATATTACCGGGGTTTTATCCCTAGTTGTGAAATAAATTAATCGGAAAAATTTTAGCTTTACAACGATCCTGATGATAAACTTCCGCTGTTAAACTTAATTAAATAAATACCACGGGATTTCTGTTCCGCGGCTCCAGAAATGGGTCAAACCGGGTCGGGGGCCGTGACAGAAAAAGGTGGTATCAGAGCCACTGAGTTAAGCTAATTAAGTATTTAGAAATACTTAATTTTTCCTGATTACTATTATGTGATTATGTGTTTTATTAACTGACTATTTGTTAGTTACAGTATGGGTAGGAAAAAGCTTTCAATCATCTATCTTAAATTAGATAGGTCATCCAACGAGAAGGGAAGTTCATCCCAAACTAAATCCTCAAAACTCCCTGCAATTCCTGAAGAAGGAATATTTGTTCGAAAAGCTCAATACGAGAAACCACTTTCTCCAAATAAAAGAAGTTTAATTTTAAAGAAAAGTCAGGAGGAAATAAAGAAAGCCCGAGAGAAGAAAGTTAAACAGAAAACCCAGGAATTAACCAGTAAAACACCTTGGGAGGACAAATTAGATGAAAAATGGGCGGATCTTTATATGCTAGCCACTGTAGCAGTAAATGCTAATATTTAAAATACCATGACTCCATAATAGCAACCTTATTTACAAGCCCGAAATATCATCTAGTAAATAAATAAAACCTAGCATGTTTAAAATATCCATTTTCCTTTGTATAAATTAGTCACAGGATATGCAATAAAACTTAAAGGTTATTTCTAAATTTTAACTTAGCATTTTTGTATTTTCTTTGTATGTTAAACAGCATGAATGAGTTATCAAAAGCCCTAGAGAATCTCAACCTATACCCTGTAAATATAGAAGTTTCCAAAGAATTTACTGGGTATTTTCCTGATGTGGAACAACCTGTAGAATTCAACGCTCCACCTTTGAAAAAGCCAAAACCAAAGAAAAGAAGGAAATACGTATGGGGGAGTCGTATACGTAGGAAAAAGCCAGCTACGAAACTTCCTAAAATAAACAATCCTTTAGAAAAAGGAAAAGAAATTGTAACCAGGGAAAGTTCTAGACAGCAGGAGATGGAGACTGAAGTCAAGGAAGATTCTAGGCAAATGGGAATGCTGTTTGAGGAATATTCTAAGGAAATAGAAATGGAGGTTGGAAAAGGTTCTAGACCAACTCAGATGGAAATTGGAGAAAGCTCCAAACAAAACCAGGGAATGACTTTTCAGGAGGAAATAGATTTCATATTGGCAAGCTGTGAAACTATTCAGCCTGTCAATACAAATATTTTTACTCGTCCTATTGAAACCCAAATCCCTATAAATCTTGAACCAGCAATCCCAGAACCAATAATCCATAACCAACCTGTAGGAATGGATGAATGGTGGACAAATGATTGGCAATTTCAAAACATTGTCAACAGTCCTTATTCCTTTCTTCCGTAATTCGATCCAGAACCATTACCAAATCCACCCATGAGTAACGAAAATCTGGCTGAACTTCGCCATTTTGGTGAAGAACTAATGGATGCGGGAAGTAGAATCAGGGAGATAGGGGGCAAATTGCTTGGAAATATGATGAAAGGGAGCTTCGTTTTTAGGAAAACAAGTGACGAGAAAGAAGTGGGTAGTGAGTCTGTATTTGTAGTAAAATCAGTATGTGTAAAATGAATAATAAAACGGTTGTAAATAGAGGCATGATATAATCTATAAACTAAATGTAATTTTAGATTTTGTTTGTATATTCGTTTACATGATTATGTGCAATTAATTGTGACATTGGATTATTTCTTTTATACTAATTATTTATCTATAAATTATCATATGGCAAACATTGATAATGAACCAGTAAATGAAGTAAATCAATCTGAGCCAATTCAGGAAGAACAATTGTTAAATAGACAAGATATAGAGGATATTGTTGCACAAGGAATAGCCAATGCTATTCCAGCAATTGTTGCTGCTGTTCAAAAACCTGTTAAACCTCAATCAATCATTCCTAGTAAACGTACTCAAGGCGACAACTTTAGTAATAGTATAAACGGAGGCGGAAATCATGTTAATAACAATAATGATCTGCAAACCCCAATTTTCAAGAAAATGAAAGCTGCAACACCTGGTTGCACTTACAAAGAATTCCTTGCCTGTAAACCAACTGAGTTTTCAGGTAATGAAGGGGCTATTGCTGCATTACGTTGGTTAGAGAAAACTGAGGCAGTAATTGCTATAAGCAAATGTACTGAGGAAGACCAAGTTATGTATGCGTCTAATCTTTTTAAAGAATGGGCGTTAGAATGGTGGAACACAGTGTTACAAGCTAAAAGAAGGATTGTGGCCTATGCCATGAACTGGGAAGAATTTAAGAGTCTTGTAGAAAGAAAATTCTGTCCTGAGTATGAAAAAGATCAAATGGCAAATAAATTCCTAAACCATCGGATGGTTAATGTGGACTGTCGAGGATATACTTCGACATTCTTCGAATATGCTAGGGTGGTACCAACACTAGCTTCGCCAGAGCCGGTACTCATTTCTCGCTATATTTGGGGATTAATTAGCGAAATCCGCAATATCGTTAAAGCTGCGAGACCTCGCACTATTGACGATGCAGTGGAACTAGCCAACACCCTAACTGATGAACTGGTACGCACAAGAGATGAAGACAGGAAAAAGGAACTGGCTCAGAAAATTACCCAAGGATTTCGTATGGGTAATAGTAATAACTTCAAGAAAAGAGGAATAGGGCAAATCACCAACTCCATCATACTGCAGGAAATGCAAAAAGAAACATTATGGAAGATGCGATATAACTTGCAATTTTTGCAAAACTATAGGACATCGTGAAGAAAACTGCAGAAAGAAATCCATAATTTGTTACAATTGTTGAGAAGCCGGACATTTCAAAACAGAATGTCCTAAATAGATCAAACCAGCAGACAACAAACCCAAGGCGACCGACGGAGCTACTAAGAAGAATGTCAGAGCATTCCAGCTAACCACTCAAGATGCAGAACTCATTCCAGATGTAATAGCTGGTACGTTCTTAGTTCACAACGTATACGCAAAAGTATTATTTGACTCTGGTGCAAACCAAAGTTTTATCAATACTTTATTCTGTCAAGCTCTTAAGTTACCTTTAACCAACATTAGGCAGATTTTTACAGTCGAAACCGTAGATGGGAATTCAGTTAAAATAGATCAGGTTTTGCAAAAAGTAGAAATAGAACTTTCAGGTCATAAATTTTCTGCAAAGCTGTTACCTATGAAATTAGCTAAATTTGATGTTGTGTTAGGAATGGATTGGTTAATACCCAACCATGCTCAAATCATTTGTGATAAAAACTCTATAGAAATTCAAGCACCTACTGGAGAAGTAATCATGATTACAGGAGATAAACCGCGTAAACCCATGAAGTTTATATCAGTAATGAAAGTTGCTAATTATGAACGAAAACAAGGAATAGTATATATGATTTCAGTAATCATTAATACTAAGGGTAAAGAACTTAAGGAAATTCCTGTAGTCTCAGAATACCCAGATATATTCCCAGAAGAGTTACTTGGATTACCACCAGATAGGGAAGTAGAATTCAGGATTCATCTAATTCCAGGAACTACACTGATAGCCAAGGCACCTTATTGGTTAGCTCCTACCGAAATGTTAGAACTAAAGAAGAAATTAGATGAATTACTAAGTAAAGGATTCATACAACCTAGCTCATCCCCTTGGGGAGCTCCAGTGTTGTTTGTAAAAAAGAAAGATGGTTCAATGAGAATGTGTATTGATTATAGAGAATTGAATAAAATTACAATTAAGAATCGATACCCATTACCTAGGATTGATGATCTTTTTTATCAACTTCAGGGGGCTAGATACTTCTCTAAGATAGATTTACGCTCCGGATATCATCAATTAAAAGTACAAGAGGAAGACATACCTAAGACTGCTTTTAGAACTAGGTATGGTCATTACGAGTTTACAGTCATGCCCTTCGGGTTAACGAATGCACCTGCAGCATTCATGGACATGATGAATAGGATCTGTAAACCGTATTTGGATAAATTTGTAATTGTCTTCATAGATGATATACTTATTTATTCAAAAAGTCAGGACGAACATTGTCAGCACTTGCTTGCACTCTTAACTTTGTTAAGAAAAGAAAACCTGTATGCCAAATTCTCAAAATGTGAATTTTGGCTACAAGAAGTGCAATTCTTAGGACACATAGTGAATCATGAAGGTATTCATGTAGATCCTGCCAAAATAGAGGTAATTACCAATTGGAAGGTTCCGCAAACCGCAATGGAAATTAGAAGTTTTATAGGTTTAGCTGGGTATTATAGACGGTTTATTAAGGATTTTTCCAAGATAGCTGTACCATTAACTAAGCTAACCTGTAAATCCATAAAGTTTGAATGGGGACCGAAACAAGAAGAAGCCTTTAGAATCTTGAAGCGGAAATTAACCAAAGCTCCAATCTTAGCCTTACCAGAAAGAACTAAAGATTTTGAAGTATATTGTGATGCTTCAAAACTAGGATTTGGATGCGTGCTGATGCAACGCAAGAAGGTAATTGCATACGCTTCAAGACAGTTAAAAAAGCATGAAGAAAATTATACAACTCATGATTTAGAGTTAGGCTCCATAATTTTTGCCCTTAAGATTTGGAGACATTATCTTTACGGAAGTAAATTTACTGTCTATACGGACCACAAAAGTTTAAAATATATTTTTGGGCAAAAAGAGTTAAACATGAGACAAAGGAGATGGATGGAAATCTTAAGTGATTACGATTGTGATATTCAATATCATGAAGGAAAGGCAAATGTAGTTGCAGATGCCTTAAGTCGTAAGTATCATGAAAAACAACGACGAATTCGTGCTCTCAGATTAAATCTACAATTAGATTTAATGGAACAAATAAAGAATGTTCAGGAAACAGCAATCCAAGATGATGCTGAAGGAATGAAGGGACGAATAAAAGAATTAGAGCAAGGAGCTAATGGAATTTGGAGATTCCACAAAAGCAGAATTTGGGTACCTAAGCAAGGAGAATTAAGAAATAAGATTCTAGAAGAAGCCCATAAGTCAAGGTATACAATTCATCCGGGAAACAATAAGATGTACCAAGATTTAAGAAATAGCTTTTGGTGGATAGGAATGAAAAAGGATATAGCTAGATATGTTTCTAAGTGTCTTACTTGTTCACAAGTTAAGGCAGAACATCAGAAACCTTCAGGTCTATTACAACAATTAGAGATGCCTGTATGGAAATGGGAACTCATAACAATGGATTTTGTTACTAAGTTACCCAAAACTAGAAAAGGTAATAATACGATTTGGGTAATTGTGGATCGATTAACCAAATCAGCTCACTTTCTACCAATGAAAGAAACCTTTAGCATGGAAAGATTGGCAAAATTGTATGTAGATGAAGTAGTATCTTTACATGGAGTTCCACTCTCCATTGTATCGGATAGGGATAGTCGGTTCACTTCTCATTTTTGGACAAGTTTCCAGCAAGCTATGGGAACTCGACTAAACCTAAGCACGGCATATCATCCACAAACGGACGGACAAAGTGAAAGGACGATCCAAACTCTAGAAGACATGCTCCGAGCATGTGTGATAGATTTTGGTGGGAATTGGGATGATCACTTACCATTAATTGAATTCTCGTATAACAATAGTTATCATTCAAGTATTGAAACTGCTCCATTCGAGGCACTTTATGGAAGAAAGTGCAGAACTCCAGTTTGTTGGGCAGAAATAGGAGAAAATCAATTGTCAGGTCCTGAGATTGTGCAAGAGACGACTGATAAGATTACACAAATAAAGGAAAGACTGAAAACGGCTCGAGATCGCCAGAAGAGTTATGCAGACAATAGATGCAAACCATTAGAATTCCATGTTGGAGACAGAGTACTGTTAAAAGTTTCTCCTTGGAAAGGAGTTGTTAGATTCGGTAAGAAAGGAAAGCTAAGTCCAAGATACGTAGGACCATTTCCAGTAATCCAACGTATAGGACCATTTGCTTATCGTTTGCAACTACCAGAAGAATTAGCTGGAGTACATGATGTATTTCATGTATCCAATCTCAAGAAATGTCTAGCAGACGAATCTCTGGTAGTACCTCTTCAAGACATAGAGGTAAACGAAAAGTTAAAATTTGTTGAGAAACCTCTTCAGATAGAAGACCGAAAATTGAAGTTTCTCAAGCACAAACGACTAGTGCTAGTTAAAGTAAAGTGGGATTCAAAAAGAGAAGCTGAATACACTTGGGAGCTGGAATCAGAAATGAAGCGAAAGTATCCACACTTATTCCAGTAAATCTCGAGGACGAGATTTTTATTAAGGTGGGGAGAATGTAACAACTCTCACTAAAAGTCCTAATTATTATTTTAATTGTCCAAATAGGAAACCCTAATCGAGAAACCCAAGTAATTCTGAACAAACCCTAAAATTTTCAGAACAAACGGAATCAGGATTAGGGCCCCTAAAACTCAGGGGGGGGGGTAAACCCTGGTTAGTATTATCTCGACAGTTTGTTGTCAAAATTGAGATTTCACGTAAAACCAACTCAGCAAGCCTACTGGGACACAAGGCTACCCTAGGGTAGATTGGTGCCTCTCGCGACACGCGGGGGGAACCATTTTTCAGCTATAAATAGTAGGCTGTGGGACTGGAACTTCTGCGTTGATTTGACGTTTAAATTCAGTTTGTACACAAAGTTATAGTGAAAACAGTCCAAAACACACACACGAATAACGAAGTGCTGCCGCAAAACAGGGTAATAACTCGATCGCTATTACGATTCATTTTCCGATCGATCAATGTACTCAATGGATGTTTTGTCATTAGTCGTTAATTCGATGGATGTTTAAGCATAGCACTTTGTCATTCGTTGTGAGGGTTGATCTCGTGAGTTATCTTAAATGCTGTATTGATTACTAACCTAGTTTTGTGTGCATTGTTATTTAAATTAGGTTAACAAGGCTAATCCGTAGAGTAAACTCTATCCGTGTTAAATCTACAATGTGAGTCATTCTCCTTTTATCAAATTTAATTTCAAAAGCATGTTTATTTTCAAAGGTTATAATTACAGTGATTAAGTTTATGTAATCACCAAGTTACAGCCGATATGTGGGGTTTTGTATACATTACTTGATAATTGTCACCATTGGGGCAGCCAATGGGGGATATGACCATAGTCACAGATCCGGTCGAGTGACAAATACCGTGGGTAGTTGGTTTGATATCAGAAACATTGTAATCGCTCTTAATACTGTAAATTATAACAAACAGGTTGTTTTAGTAAATAAGAATGATTCACTCAGTATTTCCCGCTGACAAAACCTTTTTCAAACATGTTTCAGGTGATCTGTTGTAATTCAGGAAAAGTGCTGTGGAGCATTTCAAGCTTAAGAAAGTGGCTCATTATAAAATAAAGAAATATGTTTTGAAAAATAAAGATTTCTCCGTGAAATCATCGTATTGTATATTACCGGGTTTTATCCCTAGTTGTGAAATAAATTAATCGGAAAAATTTTAGCTTTACAACGATCCTGATGATAAACTTCCGCTGTTAAACTTAATTAAATAAATACCACGGGATTTCTGTTCCGCGGCTCCTGAAACGGGTCAAACCGGGTCGGGGGCCGTGACAGTCTTAAACGGTGTGGAAATAGGGATTAAGGTCTGTAAATATGCACACCTTTAATTAATGTGTTTTTCTGGGCAATACTCGATTTTTGTTCACATTTAGGCCGGCCCAAAAGCAATTAATTAATTAATCTGTTTTTGTTTTTCTGGCTAATACTTGAAGGGTTTTATTCACATTTAGGCCGACCCAAAGGCAGAGCAATTAAAGATCTAGCTTTGGTATGAGGGCCCCATTTCTAGATCCCAAAATATATAAATCAGACTAATAATTTTTAACACGGCTCTATTAATACGACACGAGACGTTACGAAGTTAAATAAGTTTGAGTTTAACATGTTTTGTGTCTTAAACAGGTCTACTTGTTAATGACTTGTTTAAATTTTTGTAGATAGGTTAAACACCTGTTAAGCTGTTTTTATTTCAAAAGATTACTTTTATGCACAACAAAAAACTATACATCAACCCCAATCACCGGAGAGCAGCCACAAAACAAACCGACCTAAATAAATTACTCCAAAACAAAATTACACCAATTTGAGCATTGAATCGACTTATACTTTGACATATTTTTAAACCATAAATACCCAAGAGCATTCATTAGTGGAGAATAGTTTTTCATTCCTAGTCTTCGATTATCTCCTCTATCTTGATTTCATTGTTGGAGAATAGTTTTTCATTCCTAGCCTTCCATTTCCTCCAACAAGCGATGATCACAATCCCTTGCAACGTTATCTTCTCTCCCCCCCCCCCCCCAATTTATTTGAGAAAGCATAAATACGAGGCACATTACATCATGAACTAGTGTGCTACTAGACCACAACCGCCACCATGCAACCAATAAAATGGTCGGAAGCCAACTCTAAGTTTGAACCATAGAGGGTACACATTTGAGAGCTAATAGGAATATTTCTTGTACACAATGCCTCCAAAGTGGGGAGACGTTCTAACTCCGCCCGCCAAATAAAATATTCACATTTAAAGGGCACCTATTTACACTAATTCATTACATACAATTGACTAGCGTCCACTGCCGAATATAATAATTTCCTCACTGAACCTACTGAGTATGCCCTTGTAGAATCTCTCAACCACAACCAAGCTTCCTCCTTACATTTACCAAAACTTTATTCCACCCAGGTTTCCTAGAGTAGAAATCATTCACCACTCTCTTCCGTAAGATCTGTTTTGCTGTCTTATACCTTTAGGCCCATTTAGATAGTAAAGCTTGAGTCATTTAGGAGAAATGACTTGGTCCCAAGCCACCCAATTCATCTTTTTGACTTCATTAGAACCCCCCTCCATACAAATCTCTTCATAATGCCTTCTATTGTGCTAATACATTTTATTGAACTTTATATAACGATAGATACTAATTTGGGAGACTCTTAATGACTGATGTAATGAGAATGACATGTTGATGCACTTTTTGTATGTAGCTTTTAATTTATCTTAATGTTTATCTTTTGGTCATTGTAAAAACGTTTAAAGTTGTTTTTTGTTTGATTTTGTGTAAGTTTACCAAAGCCAAACGACTGTCGTTTGACTTGGACAACAAAGGACATATGTATTTCCAAACAACGTTAGTTGCTTGGACTAAGGTTATCATTTGGATTTTCCAAATGAGATGGGATGTCGCTTGGACTTAGACCATGTTGTTTGGATGAGCTGATACGTCTATATAAACATCAACTTGTCATTTGGAAATGTTAGAATTGATCACAGGGTTTTGTGTGAGAGCTTATTAGTGCTTTTTGTACCAAAACTCTACTGAAATCAATACATAGAATATTATTGAGTACATCCTTCTGTTATTGATTATTCTATACTTACTTTGGTGCTATAACTTGGATTTCACACTCGTTATTGCATTCGTAATAGGAAATCATCATTGTTCAAGATGGATATATGGCCTACAAGTGGGATCAGATCATTAGGCTTGATTTCTTATTGAAAACCACGTATTTTGTGAGATTTTGAGCTGTTTTGGAGTGATTATTGGACTTTTCTTGGACAAAAACCCTTAAAACCTATTCTTGGCGGATAATGGATTAAAGGACACTAATATGATATTATCTGATGATAAAATTGATTGAAAACATGTTAAAAGTTGTGGAGACAACTTAAAACATGAATTTTGTTAAGTTTAAGGCATAAAAAATCATTTCACTATTATTTTCGGCAACCAAGGTGGTCGATAAACTCGTCGAAATAGTACAACTTCGACTTGGAAGGTTATTGGTGCATTTGCATGTTTGCAATTCTGTAAAAATTGTCCTTTTTGTCTCCTTGTCGCCTGCAAACGAAACCATATAGCATATCAGTGTCGTTTGGGTCTATCCAAATGACAACACCGTATCGTTTGAATCCTCCTTCACTAAAACACAGATGACACCTTTTATTATCATTTGGATAGTACATCAAACCACACACTATTG
>JARYGA010027977.1:0-39755 GCA_030545235.1 Helianthus tuberosus | reverse complement strand
GATTCGAGACCTAGGGTTGATGGTGAATGATGGTTGTGGCCGTCGCACAGAAGGGAGAGTGTTCTAGGGTTCCAACTTTTGCCAAAAATGTGAAACTAAGGTCGTTGCACGCTAATAAACACGATTTAACGTTCTGGGCCCGTAATGGGCTTCGGCGAATCTGGGCCGGCGAAACAGACTTCTGTTTCGTCGGAGTGTTCATGGCGAAACAGCCTGTTTCGTCGGAATGGGTTATGGCGAAACAGCCTTCTGTTTCGTCGGGTTCATAACAGTTTAAGCTCTACAACCAGTACACATGTTATACAATCACACATAATCATGCAAACACACTAGGTTTTATCATAACACAACCATATAGTCAAAGTCAACGTGCATTAAATGCGAATAAAGAACGTCGGAAATTCGAGTTGTCACATTATCCCCAACTTGAAAGAAATTTCGTCCCGAAATTTAGCATGCAGTTACTGAGGAAGCTAGTAGTGTGACGTTGTTTACCTGTATCGTATCGCGGCTCCCCGAGCAGGTTTGCGAAGATTACTGGTTTTCTTGGGGTGTCACATTATCCCCCCGTTGATTTGGAATTTCGTCCCGAAATTCTGCATTGGTAGCTTCATCCTCAGTAGTAGTTGCTTGGTTTCCGAATAATTGGGGATATTTGAGTTCCATTTGATCTTCGCGCTCCCAGGCGAACTCTGGGCCGCGGCGGGAGTTCCAACGAACTCGTACAAGAGGGATTCTCGTGTTATTGAGGACCTTAACATCCCGGTCCGTGATTTCAACAGGTTCCTCGACAATGTGCAACCGTTCGTCGATAGTGAGTTCCTTCAAGGGAACTATGTGGGTCTCATCTGACGTACACTTCTTCAGATTCGACACGTGAAAGACGTTGTGAACTGCACTGAGTTCAGGTGGTAAGTTCAATCTGTAGGCCACTTTGCCTATTTTCTCAATAACTTCGAAAGGTCCGACGTATCGTGGATTAAGTTTGCCGCGTTTGCCAAAACGAACCGCACCCTTCCAGGGTGAAACTTTGAGTAGTGCTCGATCCCCAACTTGGAATTCGAGTAGTTTCCTGTCTAAATCAGCGTATGCTTTCTGACGGTCACGAGCTGCCGCCATGCGTTGTCGTATTTGTGCAATCTTTTCAGTAGTATCAACTACCATTTCTGGACCTGTGATTTGACTTTCTCCCACCTCTGCCCAACAGAGAGGTGACCGGCATTTACGCCCGTACAATGCCTCGAATGGAGCAGCTTTAATGCTGGTGTGGTAGCTGTTATTGTATGAAAATTCTACAAGTGGCAGATGTTTTTCCCAACCATTGCCAAAATCGATTACGCACGCCCGAAGCATGTCTTCTAGAGTTTGAATAGTACGCTCAGACTGCCCATCCGTCTGAGGATGATAAGCTGTGCTCATGTCTAATCGAGAGCCAAAAGATTTGTGCATTGCTTGCCATAGTTCTGAAGTAAAACGTGCGTCACGATCAGAAATAATAGAGGTGGGCACCCCGTGCCTCGAAACAACTTCCTTAAGATATAGGTCTGCTAGTGTGGAGAACTTATCCGTTTCCTTGATTGCCAGGAAGTGAGCAGACTTAGTGAGTCGATCCACGATCACCCAAATAGTGTCATTTCCGTGCTGAGATCTAGGTAAGCCAGTAACAAAATCCATGGAAGTTTGTTCCCATTTCCACTGCGGTATCTCAGGTTGTTGGAGTGGTCCTGACGGTTTCTGATATTCTGCCTTGACTCTCGCACAAGTCAAGCATTTGCTAACGTAGGTGGCTATGTGGGCCTTCATGCTAGGCCACCAGTATGTAGTTTTGATATCGTGGTACATTTTATCTGAACCTGGATGTACCGAGTAGCAAGACTTGTGTGCTTCATCCATCACAAGCTCTCGTAAGTTGCCATAGTGTGGGACCCAGATGCGTCATGTTACGTAATAAGCACCCTCTTCCTTCTGTTCTAAGCGTTGCCTTGAGTCGCGTAGGGCTTCAGCCCTGACGTTGTCTGGTTTCAATGCTTCTACCTGAGCATTTCGTATTTGGGAAGGAAGACTAGACTGTATAGTGAGTTGTAAGGCTCGTACGCGCTTAGGCGCGGTGTCCTTCCGACTGAGGGCGTCAGCCACAACATTGGCTTTGCCTGGATGGTACCTGATTGAGCATTCATAGTCGTTTAGCAGTTCGACCCATCGTCGTTGTCGCATGTTCAACTCTTTCTGCTTGAAGATATGCTCAAGACTTCTGTGATCGGTGTAGATGGTGCACTTGGTGCCATACAGATAATGTCTCCATATCTTGAGTGCAAAGACAACAGCTCCAAGCTCTAAATCGTGCGTAGTGTAATTCCGTTCGCGAACCTTAAGTTGGCGCGAAGCATAAGCAATAACTTTATCCCGTTGCATCAACACACATCCAAGACCTTGGATAGATGCGTCGCAGTAGACTACAAAATCGTCCGTGCCTTCAGGCAATGGGAGGATAGGTGCGCTACAAAGTCTATCCTTTAAGTGTTGAAACGTTGTTTCCTGTGTATCACTCCAACGGTAAGCAACACCTTTCTGTGTCCGTAGTGTAAGCGGCTGTGCAATCTTTGAGAAGTCTTTGATGAACCGTCTGTAATAACCCGCCAAACCCAAGAATTGGCGTATTTCGGTTAGTGTGCGAGGTGCAGGCCAGTTTTTGATCGAATCTACCTTGGGTGGATCGACATGAATCCCATCCTTGTTTACCATGTGGCCTAGAAAGTGGACTTCACGAAGCCAGAAGTCGCATTTCGAAAATTTAGCGTACAGTTGTTCCGTTCGAAGGAGTTCCAAAATAAGTCGTAAGTGCTGCTCGTGTTCCTCCTGACTCTTCGAATAGATCAGGATGTCGTCAATAAAAACAATAACGAACTTGTCAAGATAAGGTTTGCACACCCTGTTCATAAGATTCCATGAAAACCGCAGGCGCGTTCGTCAGCCCGAATGGCATGACCAGAAACTCGTAATGGCCGTAGCGTGTTCTGAAAGCTGTTTTGGAGACGTCCTCATCCCGAACTCTCAGCTGATGGTATCCTGACCTCAGGTCTATCTTGAAGTAGTAGCTCGACCCTTGCAACTGGTCGAATAAGTCGTCGATGCGTGGAAGAGAGTAGCGATTCTTCACAGTCACCTTGTTCAATTCGCGGCAGTCTATACACATACGAAAGGTACCGTCTTTCTTCTTTACAAATAGTACTGGAGCTCCCCAGGGCGAAGAGCTAGGACGTATGAAACTCTTTTCCAAGAGTTCTTGCAATTGCTTAGACAGTTCTTCCAGTTCGGTTGGAGCTAAGCGATAAGGTGCTCGAGCTATGGGTGCTGCTCCTGGAGCAAGCTCGATTTGAAATTCGACCTGACGATGAGGCGGTAACCCAGGTAACTCTTCAGGAAACACTTGAGGAAAATCGCGTACTACAGGAATATCCTCAATCTTTTTCTCTTTCTTCGATGTATCCGTAACGAGTGCTAAAACAGCTGCGTGGCCCTTTCGTAAACACTTCTGAGCCTTCAAGAAAGAAATGATGCCACTCACGACACCACTCTTGTCGCCTTGAACTTTGAGAGGTTCTTTACCAGAACGTGGAATACGAATGATCTTTTCCTTGCATAGGATCTCTGCTTGTTGTTGGGATAACCAATCCATACCAATGACGATGTCGTAACTATCGCAACGTTGAGGTCATTACTAGTATCACCCTGTCCAATCACGAACACTCGACCCCTGGCACCATTGTCGTCGTTATTACCCCTATTGTTGCCTCCATTATTGTTCCTGTTTCTTTGATTGTGGTTCTGATTCTGGTTCTAGTTTAAATGTGGACAATGTCTCTTATAGTGATCTTTAGCATCACACTGAAAACATCCTTTAAAACTTTGTTGTTGCTGCTGGTTCTGTGGATCTTGAGGCTGTTGTTGTTGTTTCTGGTTTGCAGGACGTGAGTTTCTACCATCTTTGGTTCCATGACTAAGCTTGTTGCATTATTGACAATGATTGCGTTTGCCCTGCCTGCTGTGGTGCAGGTTACATCGTTTGCGCTTAGGGTGGTTTCCCTTGTATCCACCCTGCCCTTGAATACTAAATGTTGATGTTCAGGACTTTAGTTGTCATCGACCTTTCACTGCTGTGCCTGGGACGGAATCGTAGTCGAACCCTTGCTAGAGGTTCCATCCCACTTTCATCCATTGTTACTGAGGGTAGCAGAAGTAGTTGAAGTAGTAGTGGTAGTAGTATCGCTGATACGTTGAGGCAGCTTGTTCTGTCCCACTGCCTGGTCTGTGAGACGATGAGCAAGATGAGTAACATCTTGAATAGTAGCAAGTTTAGCCGTCTTCACATGGTTTTGAATTCCTGGTACTAAGCCTTTGAGGTACAGCTCAAAGCTCTTTATGGGAGGATCCACCATAGTTGGACACAAAATTGTCAGTTTGTTGGATCGTTATCGTGCACGCTTCTATCTCTGACCCCGTCATCTTCATGTCAAAGGACTCCACTTCCAACTTGTGGATGGCATCATAACTACTGTATTCACGTTTGATCAGTTCCTTAAAATCATTCCATGGGGTGGCATTAGCAGCCGCCAGCCCCAGCATCTGAACTTGCACGTTCCACCAAGTTAACGCAGTGCCTTCGAGAGTATCAGTGGCATATTCCACCTTACGAGCCTCGGGTCATTCACACACTCGAAGACCGATTCGAGTTCCTCGAACTAATGGAGGAGTCCAACAGCTCCTTCAGTGTTGCCGAAAGTAGTAGGACGACAGTCCATAAAAGTCTTGTATGTGCATACAGGTGGCTGAGCGTGTTGACTTGTCGTGTACGTAAGAGTAATCAAAATTAAGCACAAGTGTTGAGTTACGAGAGTAGGATCTAAAGATCCTAGAGTAAGTGGTGATGGCAGGTTACACCTCCTGCCTGGGCAGCTGCGAGTGCTGCAGTAACTTGTTCAGTGATCGAAGCCGCCAACTGGGCTTGAGTTAGGTTAGCGCGTCCACACATGATCTTGCCATCAGGGAGAACATGTGGGTGAGAGGTTCGCGAATAGTGCGAAGAGAGTGAGCACACAAGTATTCTCAAGCAATAACGTATAGTAAGTTCTGTAATCTAGGCATACCGCGAGCAAAGTTCTATGTAATTCTAGCAAGTAGGTAAGGTAACATGAATAGTAGTACCTATGATGTTGAGCCTTGCACGTGGAGCGAAGCGTCGTTGTGGATCGTTGAGCACTGTTTCGGTTATAGTCTGGTTTTAATAAAAACGTTTTCCCCTTATTAAAACCGAGTTCTCTATAACCAATGGCTCTGATACCAATCTGTCACACCCCCAAAATCCACACACGGAGTACTACCGCTTGGAGGCGTGACATGACCAGGATCAAGCCACCAATCACATTGAACATAAGTATAATCATATCAAAAGTCATTAATCAATACGATAGGTGTTTACAAAACCAAATATAAACAAGTGTGTAGCGGAAGCATTTAAAGTAAAACCCAACATAAGTTTAAGTACAAAATGTTATAACGTTTAACATCACATTCACGATCCATGTCCACAACGACCGTGCCTCCCGTGCAAGCTCCAAAAGTACCTAAGGTCCTGCAAGGCATGTAACAGAGAGTCAACAACTAGTTGAGCGAGTTCACAGTTAGTTATTCAGTTATAGAATTCGTTTCGTAAATCAGTTGTTCGTTTTGTAAACCATGTTTCTTATTAATTCCCATCGCGGTCCTCCAGACATCTGTGCGAAGATTAGTGGCCGTATCGCGGTCCTCCAGACATCTGTGCGAAGGTTAGTGGCCGTATCGTTTAGGTTGTTGTCCTACCGGACGAACGTACAGGTTGTTGTCCTACCGGACGAACGTACAGGTTGTTGTCCTACCGGACGAACGTACAGGTTGTTGTCCTACCGGACGAACGTACAGGTTGTTGTCCTACCGGACGAACGTACAGGTTGTTGTCCTACCGGACGAACGTACAGGTTGTTGTCCTACCGGACGAACGTACAGGTTGTTGTCCTACCGGACGAACGTACATATTCTACCCAAGGAGAATACGCAGGATTTACATTGGCATCCTACCTATGGAGGATGGCGGTACATATCCTACCCAAGGAGGATATGTAGGTTCCATTTTAGTTTCTTAACCCATTCCCAAACCACCGGGAATCCCATGCCTTAGAAAGAGTGTGAACTCACCTTGTTTGCTCGGTATGCTAAGTATGTGCTCACGGTTAATCAATCACGTCCTAAGGTATGCACGAATACATAATCAGTTTGCATTCAAGTTGTTTGCACGTAAATATCATCATCATGAACATCGCGTTAATAACACAGAGTATCACATTGCACGTATTTGTAATCATACAAGTATTGCTTTTAATCATAACAGCAGTTATCTAACCCAGTTAAGTTTAACAGAATTAACCCAAGAGATTGAACAGATAATACATTCGGCGAAACACAAATATTGGCGAAACACACAAGTTGGCGAAACACAATAGTTGGCGAAACACATTCAGTTTCGTCGTGGCCTTGTTTGGCGAAACAGGATTCTAATTCGTCGATGGTTCATGGCGAAACACATTCTGTTTCGCCGAGAGTCCTGTTTCGTCGGACAGTTCAGTTTCACAGACATCAGTTTCAGCAGATGCGAATAACACATAAACCCTAATCATTCTAACAGCCGTCATCAATAACAGAAATCATATGAAGGTCAATGTGCAGAACGAATCATCATAACTCAATCATCAAAGAATCATCGTCTAGCATAAACCCTAGTTTAAGTGTACAACATATGGATTAACATACAACATCATCACATCAATCCCTATCAAGATACTAATGTAATCAGAATCAGGCCATATAAACAACATCCAGAACCGAGCATTCGATTGTATCAAGTTTCGCATATCATATATATATATCCTACTACATCATATCATACACATCGAAATCTATATCATCACCATCATACACTCGTCACAGCAGTAACACACATCAATCATATGCACCAGCAAGAATCTATATAATACAGAAACATAGAATCGACTAACAAACACACACTAACCGATTCGAGATGAACAAACAAGGATTCGAGACCTAGGGTTGATGGTGAATGATGGTTGTGGCCGTCGCACAGAAGGGAGAGTGTTCTAGGGTTCCAACTTTTGCCAAAAATGTGAAACTAAGGTCGTTGCACGCTAATAAACACGATTTAACGTTCTGGGCCCGTAATGGGCTTCGGCGAATCTGGGCCGGCGAAACAGACTTCTGTTTCGTCGGAGTGTTCATGGCGAAACAGCCTGTTTCGTCGGAATGGGTTATGGCGAAACAGCCTTCTGTTTCGTCGGGTTCATAACAGTTTAAGCTCTACAACCAGTACACATGTTATACAATCACACATAATCATGCAAACACACTAGGTTTTATCATAACACAACCATATAGTCAAAGTCAACGTGCATTAAATGCGAATAAAGAACGTCGGAAATTCGAGTTGTCACATGAATCCTGCATTCCCTAGCAAAATGACCTAGCCTATTGCACTTATAGCACTTGATCTTGGATTTATCTAACCCCACTTTTAGATTCCCATGTAACCCTGGGAATTTTCTCCCTGTCCTTTTGTAAAATTTGCTAGTTCTTACACTTAGCAATGCCAATTGATGCAAAATTTTCTTCAAGATCAGTTGGATCAAAGTGCTGTAAGTCATTGAGTTCAAAGCACAGATTATCAGAGTTCTGGCTTTCTCCATTTGTCACACCCCTTTCTTAGGCGGAAGCACGATGTGTGATCATGAAAGGTTTTCATTGCATACGATTGGTAAACATACTACATGCTCGTAAAAATAACTCCAAATGCATTACATCACGGAATTCATAGTTTAAGTGTTTACAACACGAGACAACACATTGTCTTAAAAGTTTACAACTTTATTCCACGATAAACATAAACGACATCCAAGAGCATGAGTAAGACTGCGCGCACATCCATTCTAGTTACCTGAAATACATGTGAGTTTTGGAAAAATGTCAACATAAAGTTGGTGTGAATTCATGCAATTTTGGTATTTCACGCTAGTATACTTTGTATGAAAACGTGATATGTGTCTTGTAAAAATAAAGTATTCTTGTGTAAATAAAGCATTCTTGTATAAATAAAGTATTCTTGTGGTATGAACCAAATAAAGTATTCTTGTGGTATGAACCAAATAAAGTATTCTTGTGTACGAACCTCGTACAAATAAAGTATTCTTGTGGTATGAACTATAAAGTATTCTTGTATGTATTAGGGTTGTTAATGGTTGCAAGGCCATTAACATGTGACACGACATAGGAAGTCACCAAACCATAGGCATTTTTCTAGTTGTCGATTCACGACGGAGACACAAAAGCACTACTCGGTTCTAGTTTTCACCAAGAGTGTGGCTGCCCGGTCACCCGTTAGATCTAACCTTTTGTTCTGCGGTCTAAGTATGTACACGATTAATGGTGCTTATGATACCCTATTCGTGACACGATTTCTCGTATCATTCCTCAAAACGCATCATACTTGGTACTAGTTATCACCAAGAGTGCTTCTTGTTTTTGTATCCATCATACCATTTATAAATATTGTAACATTTGTAACATGTATTTCACCCCCGAAGTTATAAAACTGAAAACAGTTAAAAGAAAAGGGGGAGCATGAACTCACAACTTTGCGTTCCTTGCGTCGTAAACTTCACCGGATTTGCTTATCTAGCGTCGTGACCTAAATGTGTTTTATTAACGTTAGTCACTAGACTTGTATCGCACAAGTACAAGTCAGTATCTTTTGTATATGTGTTCTTGTGTTAAAAATAATTTATATTTTTAACTATGTATTTTACTTATATCATTTTCTCAAAAATAAATATAAGTATCCTGTATTTTGCACCCGAATTATGTATTTTGTCCAAGTAATATATTTTCATAAGTATATCTTCTTGTATGTGTCTAAGCATGTTGTATGTGTATTTTTGTATTCTTACTCTTATGAGTATTTAGTGTATTTTCAAGTCCTGATACACTATTCATGTATAATACATACTACATACACTTAGCACAAAATTTGGTGATCAAATATATATATTTTTCTCACAAATATACATACTTAATATCCATTTATATTCTTGAAGAAATCCTCATTTCTTAACACAAAAGTTTGGGAAACCTTGGTAAATGTTTTTAGATACATTTTTAGGGAATAAGTTTCTCAAAAACTTATATTTTTCTAAGTGTCAAAATTTATAAAATTTTGCCAGAGATTCCCCTAAAAATGGAGGTTTCCCATGTTTTTAAAACATGTGTTTATTTTCTTTTAAAACATCATCAACAATCAACAACACATTTCTCATCTAACAAGTGTTAAAATCAAGTAAGTTACATGACAACATGAACTTGTTCTTTCTCAAAACTTGTAGTAACTTGGCAATATCTCTAGTAGACTTAGTTACTCTTTAAAGTGTGTTTATCTCATCAAAAATTCCATTCTTGAAAAGATTTGGCGTTTACAACTTGTAAACATAATTTACAAAAATGTCGATTTCATTAACTCTCTTGTTTCACAAGTGTTCATACACTTGTTTTTCCACCAAAAATAATATTGGTTTATGTAAGAATCATGATCTTCTAAAAATCATATCTTACACTTGTTTTTCTTGGAAAAATCATTCATAAATCTTGGATTTATAAGTTTACTAGCTTCTTTTGTTTATTACTTTTCAAGAAATCATTTCATTTATCAAGTTCATGTGTTTGCTAGAAGATTATTATTTCATGTTGTTACATAATCGTCTCCTAACTTGCTAGATCATGTGTTTAATCACAATCTAGCAAACTTAATGTAATTATCATCATCAATATCTCAAATAAACAACAAGCAACCACCATATATCTACTAAACAATATCATTTCATCAAGATATCATCATCTTTCATCCTATGTTGCAAAAATAGAAGTAAACAAAGATTAAAAGAGCCTTACCACTAGCTTCAAGCTAGGGAAGTAAGATGATGAAAATCGAGTGGGTAAAAGCACATGGAAGAGGTCCTTCAAGATCCGCAAGCTCTAAACTTCGTTAGACACCTTCTTGCACTTTTAAGTGAACTTGAATTGAAGGATTAATGGATGAAGAAGGTGGTGGTGTTAATGGTGATCTCGGCCAAGGGGTAGTAGGGGAAGGAGGAGGTGAAGTGTGGTGCTTGAGTGTGTGGAAGATGATGGGCACTAAGTCCCCTTATAACCATGTTGTTGTTTTAACCTTTGAGTATTATGTCTTGAAAGTACAAGACAAATCCTTCCACAATCTTTGGTGAATCCAAGGAATATCACAAGTAATCTTGTGAGATCTTGGGAGATGGGGGGGCCACTAAGGCCGTAAATTATGGAGGGGGGGGGGTTAAGTGTAAATTTTAATCACTAAATACTTAAACAAGTTAGGTTTCAAGTGTAAGGTTTAGGTGTTAAACATATATGGGGTTATATTGTGTGTTAGGGTGTTTAGTGATCATAACTAGCTCATAAATACTAAAACAATGCTTCTAATAATATTTTGATGTTCCGGTTGTTCGGTTAAATACCGTTCCGTTAAAGTGCTAAATTGCACCGTTTAGTGTCTTTTAAGTATTCTTTTGTGACACTTTCAATTCCCAACACTCAGGAAAATATTCTGGATCATTTAGTCATGTTTTTGCATGGTAATATCTTGTTAAAATGCTGAATTTTGCTGAATTATATAAAATTCAGCTTTTAAAGTGTATTTCGGGTGCTTTTTAGTGCGTATTTTTAGTTTCCGGAAAGCCTATATATAAACCCTTGTATGTACTCTTGGGTTTTAATGTATTCTTGTCGTTGGACCTACACCTAGGCTCCAATTCTATTGTGTAACTGCTTTCTGCAGAATTGTTGACATAATGTGTCTTATTGGTGAGTTTACTAGTATTTCTGACGCAACGCGGTTCATTAATGCATAAAGTAATTCTTGTAGTATAAAACGTGCATGAATTCACTTGTATAGTATGTAATCAAACTATGTTGACATTTAAGCACATAATTACAGTCATTAAATAATAATTAAAGTGTACGGAAATTACCGGTTTGGTGCCAGTTGTCACAGTCTCCCCCCGTTAAAAGAATTTCGTCCCGAAATTCAGGCTGAGCTGCCTCTTGCAGGAGTCTTCTTGAACAGGTGGGGGTACTTTTCTTTGAACTGGTCTTCATGTTCCCACGTGTACTCGGGTCCGTGCTTAGAGTTCCAACGTACTTTGACAAGTTTCACACTGCTCCTCCTGGTCTTGTTGACTTTCCAGTCGGTAACCTCAATGGGTTGTTCTGTAAATCGGAGGGCATCATCAATATGCACTTCATCCGCAGGGATGTTCATGTTTTCTTGTGTTGGACTCTTCTTGAGGTTGGATACATGAAACGTATCATGTACTCCATTAAGTTCTTCCGGTAACTCCAAATTGTATGCCACGGTACCAATTCTTTCCAAAATCTTGAATGGTCCGATGTATCGGGGATTCAGCTTCCCACGTTTTCCAAATAATACTACGCCCTTCCAAGGTGAGACTTTTAACAACACTTTGTCTCCCACCTCGAATTCTAATGGTTTTCGTCTTCTATTAGCGAAGCTCTTTTGTCGATCTCGAGCCGCCTTAATGCGCTCTCGGATCTGCATTATCTTGTCGGTTGTCTCTTGTACTAGTTCAGGACCAACCATACGTTTGTCTCCAGTGTCTGCCCAACATAAGGGCGATCGGCACTTGCGGCCATACAGAGCTTCGAACGGTGCGGCTTTTATACTCGTATGACAACTGTTATTGTAGGAAAACACAAATAGAGGTAGATGAGTATCCCAGCTGCCGCCTAGGTCCATGACACATGCGCGAAGCATATCTTCTAATGTTTGTATGGTTCATTCGCTCTAGCCGTCTGTTTGCGGGTGGAAGGTCGTGCTTAGATCTAGCTGAGATCCAAAGGCTTCCTAAAAGGATTGCCAGATTCTTGAGACAAAGCGTCCATCTCTGTCTGAAATGATTGAGATAGGCACTCCATGACGTGCCACAATTTCTTTTAAGTATATCTCAGCAAGCTTTCCAGTGCTGTCTTTTTCTCGGATCGGTAGGAAATGCGCAGATTTTGTCAATCGATCAACTATCACCCATATCATATCGTGCCCTCTCGGGGTCCTGGGTAACTTCGTTATGAAGTCCATCGAGATTTGCTCCCACTTCCACATGGGTATCTTTGGTTGTTGTAGTAGGCCGGATGGTTTCTGATATTCAGCCTTAACCTTAGCACAGGTTAGGCACTTTCCAACATAAACAGCAACATCGCTCTTGAGTCTTGGCCACCAATAGTATTCTTTTAAGTCTTGATACATCTTGTCCGATCCTGGATGGATCGAGTATCTTGATTTATGTGCTTCATCAAGGATGACTTCTCAAATACCGCCATAGAGCGGAACCCAAATACGCTTCTCAAAGTATAAGGCTCCCTCTTCATTTGGCACCATATATTTCAACATACCCCAGAGGTATTCATCTTTACGGTTTTCTCCCTTAAGAGCTTCTTGTTGTGCATCACGAATGCGTGCAGTGAGGTTCGTTCGAATAGTCATTTCTAACGCCCGAACCCTTAGGGTCTTAACCCTTTCTTTTTGACTTAGCGCGTCTGCCACAACGTTTGCTTTTCCAGGATGGTACTTAATCTCACAGTCATAATCGTTTAGCAGCTCGACCCATCGTCGCTGCCGCATGTTCAATTCCTTCTGATCAAATATGTGTTGTAAGCTTTTCTGATCTGTGAAGATTGTACATCGAGTACCATATAAATAATGTTGCCAGATCTTCGAGGAGAATACCACCGCACCCAGTTCCAAGTCGTGCGTGGTGTAGTTCCTTTCATGAACCTTCAATTATCTTGAAGCGTAAGCGATGACTTTTTGGCGCTGCATAAGCACGCAACCCAAACCTTGTCATGAAGCGTCGCAGTATACCACAAAGTCTTCAGTGCCTTCGGGTAAGGATAGTATTGGTGCATCGCATAACTTATTTTTAAGTAGCTGGAAGGCTTCTTCTTGTTTGTCACCCCAGTCGTACTTCTTGTCTTTCTGTGTAAGGGTAGTTAGCGGTTGAGCTATCTTTGAGAAATTCTCAATAAACCGTCGGTAATAGCCCGCTAAGCCCAAAAATTGTTGAACTTCAGTTGGGGTTTTGGGGGCTTCCCAATTCTTTATGGCTTCTATCTTGGACGGGTTGACATGAATGCCCTTCTCGTTCACAACGTGACCAAGAAACTGTACTTCGCGAATCCAGAATTCGCATTTGGAAAATTTTGCATAAAGTTTCTCTTTCTTCAGTATTTCCAAGATGGTTCTGAGATGTTGCTCATGTTCTTCTTTCGTTCGCGAGTAAATCAGGATACCATCGATAAGTACAATCACGAATTTATCGAGATATGGTTTGCATACACGGTTCATCAGATCCATAAATACCGCTGGCGCGTTCATCAGTCCGAATGGCATCACAAGAAACTCGTAATGCCCATAGCGTGTTCTGAATGCAGTCTTGGATACGCTTTCCTCTTGTATCCATAACTGATGGTATCACGATCGAAGATCGATCTGGGAATAGTAGCTTGATCCTTGCAATTGAACAAATAAGTCATCAATCCTCGGTAATGGATACCGATTCTTGATTGTGAGCTTGTTCAGTTCTCTGTAATCGATACACATCCGCAGAGTTCCATCCTTTTTCTTCACGAACAATACTGGAGCTCCCCAAGGCGAGAAGCTTGGCCTTATGAATCCTTTATCCAACAACTCCTGGAGTTGTGTGGATAATTCTTGCATCTCGGATGGTGCAAGCCGACAGGGTGCCTTGGCTACAGGAGCGGCTCCTGGAACCAAGTCTATATGAAATTCGACTTGTCGTTGCGGAGGTAGTCCTGGCAGATCTTCGGGGAAAACATCAGGGAATTCCTTCACCACAGGAATATCTTCGAGTTTCGGCTCCTCAGCCTTCTTGTCTACAATATGTGCCAGGAAAGCGACACATCCCTTCCTTAAGCACTTCTGTGCCTTCATACAACTGATTATTCACAGAGGCGCGTCTCGTTTTTCTCCATGCACGATAAGTGTTACATCATTCGCTAGAGGGATGCGAATGATTTTCTCGTGACAAATAACTTCAGCTTTGTTTTTGGACAGCCAGTCCATTCCGACCACTACATCGAAGCTACCCAATTGAATAGGTAAGAGATCGATGCTGAATCTTCGTTCACGAAGTTCTAACGCGCAGCCTCTAACAACTTCGCCCGATTCAACAAGTTTACCATTGGCTAGTTCTATAGAATAAGGAATATCTAATCTACTAGATTCTATTCCAAGCATGCGTTTAAATTCCACAGACATGAAGCTATAGTCAGCACCAGTGTCAAATAATATGGATGCAAAGTGATTGTTAACGAGAAACGTACCGGTGACCACATTAGGGTCCTCGCGTGCGTTCTTTGCTCCAATCACAAATGCTTGAGCCTGAGCGTTGTTTCCCTTTGGGCAGTCTTTCATGAAATGATCATTGCTTCCACAACTGAAGCATCCTTGGTTCTTCCCATTTCCGTTACCATTCCTGTTACCAGCACCATTCCCATTCCGGTTCTTTCCTTTTCCCCAACAATCTTCAGTGTGGTGACCCAGCTTTCCACACTTGTCACATTTTGGAATGCGACAAACCCCTTCGTGATGACGCTTGCATTTGTTGCAAATGGGCAGAGTGCCCAGGTATCTCTTTGTAGAAGCATCATTCATCTTTGCAAGAGTTTTCGCCTCCTGAGGCGGGTTAGTGTCATGCTTCTTGTTGTTGAAACCTTTGTTGTTGTTGCAGGTTGCTTGGTTCAGATTCTCATGCTTCCTTTTCTTTTCACCTGACGACTCAGCATGCATCTCGGTCTTTTCTGTTGGGTTCAGTGACAACTTCTTCATTCGAACACAATCTTCAGCAAGGCTGACTGCCAGAGTTACAGCCTCAGTGATTGTTTGAGGTTTGGCCGAAGTTACCATGCCGCGGAATTCTGAGGCCAATCCCCAAATGTAGCGTTCAACGCGCTTAAATTCAGGAGTTACCATGTAGGGAATCACTCTGGACAGATCGTGGAACCTTCGAGTATACCCAGTAATGTCAGCACCTTCCATGGTCAAATGCCAGAACTCGGTCTCCAACCTTTGGAGTTCAGTACGAGAGCAATACTTCTCTCTCATTCTTTCCATTAGTTCATCCCAAGTCAGGCCATAAGCGGCATCATCACCCAGGGTTTGGACTTGCAAGTTCCACCAAGTCAGAGCTTCATCAATAAACAACCCAGTAGCAAAGGTGACTTGTTGATCCGCGGTACACTTGCTCATACGGATAGTGGCTTCAGTTTTCTCCGTCCAGCATACAAACGCTACTGCACCTCCTGTGCCGTCGTAGTTCATTGGTTTGCAGTCAAGAAACTGCTTGAAAGTGCAGCCCTGAGCTGCGTTGCCTCCAGATGAATCTCCATTCCCATTTCGTCTAGCGTTGCTTGGTCCGCCACTGTCTTGGGTTCGGTTTGCCTCGTACTGGGCGATAGCTGCGGAGATCCTTTCCTCCAGTAGAGCGTTCAGCTCTTCAGTAGTCTTTGGCAGTGGGGGAGGAGGAGGTTGATCTGAATCTCGATTGTTCACAATTCTCCTAGGTGCCATGTTCTGAAAGAACACCACACAATAGGTTTAGGCATTTGTTTGATATCGTCATACTAGACAGTAGTAGTATATATATACACAGGCATATACCACATAAGTGACATCAAACAATTATTACTCTAGCAGAGTATTTAATAGGTTGGTGTTCACGTTTGACATTTTCTTGCACTGAGGGAATCTATACGTGACAAGACTTGCTGTGATTTCTGTGCACTGAATTCCATAATTATGTATGCATCCATAATTACATAACTCCTTGCACAGTCCGCATAGTTCATTTCATCCTCGTATCACTTCCTTCAGATAGGCCATTGCTTTCAGGTAAAGTCACGTATACTTGTGACATTCTACTTCTAGTATATGTATATGTCAATTATCTCACATAATTGCAAGTAATTCTTAATCACAGACAAGTGCTACTCCAGTGCACCCTAAGTCTCGTAGTGTCTTTTCTTGAATCTTGTAAACAGTTTCAGGTAGTGGATGTCGCGGAAAGTTTTATGCAATGAAAACTCTTTGTAAAATTGTTTTCGTGAAAGGATCCTAGAGATTGTAGTCTAGACTCGAGAAGGAATCCTGGTTCACTACAATCGTAGCTATGATACCAATCTGTCACACCCCTTTCTTAGGCGGAAGCACGAGGTGTGATCATGAAAGATTTTCATTGCATACGATTGGTAAACATACTACATACTCGTAAAAATAACTCCAAATGCATTACATAACGGAATTCATAGTTTAAGTGTTTACAACACGAGACAGCACATTGTCTTAAAAGTTTACAACTTTATTCCACGATAAACATAAACGACATCCAAGAGCATGAGTAAGACCACGCACACATCCATTCTAGTTACCTGAAATACATGTGAGTTTTGGAAAAACGTCAACATAAAGTTGGTGTGAATTCATGCAATTTTTGTATTTCACGCTAGTATAGTTTGTATGAAAACGTGATATGTGTCTTGTAAAAATAAAGTATTCTTGTGTAAATAAAGCATTCTTGTATAAATAAAGTATTCTTGTGGTATGAACCAAATAAAGTATTCTTGTGTACGAACCTCGTACAAATAAAGTATTCTTGTGGTATGAGCTATAAAGTATTCTTGTATGTATTAGGGTTGTTAATGGGTTGCAAGGCCATTAACATGTGACACGACATAGGAAGTCACCAAACCATAGGCATTTTTCTAGTTGTCGATTCACGACGGAGACACAAAAGCACTACTCGGTACTAGTTTTCACCAAGAGTGTGGCTGCCCGGTCACCCGTTAGATCTAACCTTTTGTTCTGCGGTCTAAGTATGTACACGATTAATGGTGCTTATGGTACCCTATTGGTGACACGATTTCTCGTTTCATTCCTCAAAACACATCATACTTGGTTCTAGTTATCACCAAGAGTGCTTCTTGTTTTTGTATCCATCATACCATTTATAAATATTGTAACATTTGTAACATGTATTTCACCCCCGAAGTTATAAAACTGAAAACAGTTAAAAGAAAAGGGGGAGCATGAACTCACAACTTTGCGTTCCTTGCGTCGTCAACTTCACCAGATTTGCTTATCTAGCGTCGTGACCTAAACGTGTTTTATTAACGTTAGTCACTAGACTTGTATCGCACAAGTACAAGTCAGTATCTTTTGTATATGTGTTCTTGTGTTAAAAATAATTTATATTTTTAACTATGTATTTTACTTATATCATTTTCTCAAAAATAAATATAAGTATCCTGTATTTTGCACCCGAATTATGTATTTTGTCCAAGTAATATATTTTCATAAATATATCTTCTTGTATGTGTCTAAGCATGTTGTATGTGTATTTTTGTATTCTTACTCTTATGAGTATTTAGTGTATTTTCAAGTCCTGATACACTATTCATGTATAATACATACTACATACAGTTAGCACAAAATTTGATGATCAAATATATATATTTTTCTCACAAATATACATACTTAATATCCATTTTTATTCCTGAAGAAATCCTCATTTCTTAACACAAAAGTTTGGGAAACCTTGGTAAATGTTTTTAGATACATTTTTAGGGAATAAGTTTCTCAAAAACTTATATTTTTCTAAGTGTCAAAATTTATAAAATTTTGGCAGAGTTTCCCCTAAAACGGAGGTTTCCCTTGTTTTCAAAACATGTGTTTATTTTCTTTTAAAACATCATCAACAATCAACAACTCATTTCTCATCTAACAAGTGTTAAAATCAAGTAAGTTCATGACAACATGAACTTGTTCTTTCTCAAAACTTGTAGTAACTTGGCAATGTCTCTAGTAGACTTAGTTACTCTTTAAAGTGTATTTATCTCATCAAAAATTCCATTCTTGAAAAGATTTGGCGTTTACAACTTGTAAACATAATTTACAAAAATGTCGATTTCATTAACTCTCTTGTTTCACAAGTGTTCATACACTTGTTTTTCCACCAAAAATAATATTGGTTTTTGTAAGAATCATGATCTTCTAAAAATCATATTTTACACTTGTTTTTCTTGTAAAAAATCATTCGTAAATCTTGGATTTATAAGTTTACTAACTTCTTTTGTTTATTACTTTTCAAGAAATCATTTCATTTATCAAGTTCATGTGTTTGCTAGAAGATGATTATTTCATGTTGTTACATAATCGTCTCCTAACTTGCTAGATCATGTGTTTAATCACAATCTAGCAAGCTTCGTGTAATTATCATCATCAATATCTCAAATAAACAACAAGCAACCACCATATATCTACTAAACAATATCATTTCATCAAGATATCATCATCTTTCATCCTATGTTTCAAGATTCAAGTGTGTGTCTTTTAGTGTTCTTATGTTTTCATCATAATATATCTTTTAACCAAGCAAAAATGGAAGTAAACAAAGATTAAAAGAGCCTTACCACTGGCTACAAGCTAGGGAAGTAAGATGATGAAAATCGAGTGGGTAAAAGCACACGGAAGAGGTCCTTCAAGATCCGCAAGCTCTAAACTTCGTTAGACACATTCTTGCACTTTTAAGTGAACTTGAATTGAAGGATTAATGGATGAAAAAGGTGGTGGTGTTAATGGTGATCTCGGCCGAGTGGTAGTAGGGGAAGGAGGAGGTGAAGTGTGGTGCTTGAGTGTGTGAAAGATGATGGGCACTAAGTCCCCTTATAACCATGTTGTTGTTTTAACCTTTGAGTGTTATGTCTTGAAAGTACAAGACAAATCCTTCCACAATCTTTGGTGAATCCAAGGAATATCAAAAGTAATCTTGTGAGATCTTGGGAGATGGGGGGCCACTAAGGCCGTAAATTATGGAGGGGGGGTTAAGTGTAAATTTTACTCACTAAATACTTAAACAAGTTAGGTTTCAAGTGTAAGGTTTAGGTGTTAAACATATATGGGGTTATATAGTGTGTTAGGGTGTTTAGTGATCATAACTAGCTCATAATACTAAAACAATGCTTCTAATAATATTTTGATGTTCCGGTTGTTCGGTTAAATACCGTTCCGTTAAAGTGCTAAATTGCACCGTTTAGTGTCTTTTAAGTATTCTTTTGTGACACTTTCAATTCCCAACACTCAGGAAAATATTCTGGATCATTTAGTCATGTTTTTGCATGGTAATATCTTGTTAAAATGCTGAATTTTGCTGAATTATATAAAATTCAGCTTTTAAAGTGTATTTCGGGTGCTTTTTAGTGCGTATTTTAGTTTCCGGAAAGCCTATATATAAACCATTGTATGTACTCTTGGGTTTTAATGTATTCTTGTCGTTGGACCTACACCTAGGCTCCAATTCTATTGTGTAACTGCTTTCTGCAGAATTGTTGACATAATGTGTCTTACCGGTGAGTTTACTAGTATTTCTGACGCAACGCGGTTCATTAATGCATAAAGTAATTCTTGTAGTATAAAACGTGCATGAATTCACTTGTATAGTATGTAATCAAACAATGTTGACATTTAAGCTCATAATTACAGTCATTAAATAATAATTAAAGTGTACGGAAATTACCGGTTTGGTGTCAGTTGTCACACCATTTGCTGTGAAAGCAAAATTGGATAAGTGGGGATCAGAGTTGAAGTTTGCACCAGCAGTTATGTCAATAAAATGATCATAATTCTGATCCTTACTGCTGCCAGACTCTTCTTGACCCAGAAGAGCTGTGTTGCCAAATGAGTAGTCATTTGCAACTTTGCCAGACTCATGTAACTTCTTTTTCTGGTTTAACTCCCTTTCATAGGTCAGGAGTCTACCATGAAGTTGGGTCAGTGTCAAATCTTTGAACTCAATATAATTTCTAGTCACAAAAGCAATGGTGTCCCATTTATCAGGAAGTGATCTTAAAAACCTGTTATTAACGGTTGATTTTGTAAATTCAGTATTAACAAGTTTAAGCTCACTTATGAGACAGCTAAATCGCTCAAACTGCTGGGTTAATGTTTCACCCTTCATGTGACAAAATGTTTCATACTGTTGGTTCAAAATTTCCCTGTTGTTTTCAAGCACTTCTTCAGTCCCCCCAAATTGTTCCTTAAGTGCATCCCATAATTCTTTGGCACTGTTACAGTGTAACAGTCCAGCATAAATTTCATTGGGTAAACCAGATGCAACAATGCTAAATGCCTTGGCATCTAGTTCAAGTTTTTGAAAGTCCAGATCAGTGTAGTTCTCTAATTTCTTAGGAACAAAAACCTTTAGATCCTCAGCACTCGGCACCATTGGAACATGTGGTCCAAAGACAACCGATCTCCAACATCCGGTATTCTGTTGAGCAAGGATGTGACCCATCCTTCTCTCCCAGATGTGGTACTCATTTCGTTTCAACATGGGTGGTTTGAGAAGTGAACCGATGTTATTGTTAGCATCTTGTGATTGTGACGTCATCCTGGTTGTTTTATAGGTACTGATCAATCAACTTTGATGGTGATCCTTACTCTGTTTTTCAACGAAACGAACAATTTAACAGTATCAACGATTATGAGCTGAACTATTTATGTCAGAATGATTGTTAGATCAAATTTGACTGTCCGAACTCTGATACCAATTGTTAGGATCTTAGTTTCTTTTTTATTGTGTTTTTGTTTGAGAATTAATGAAAATGAACAAGTAATTGCAGTGGAAACTAAATGGAAAAAAACTTTCACACACAATCAAATAGGAGAAATGCTTTCAACAAACATGTTTATCATTGAACCGAAAGATTGAATTTATTTCAAGCTTCAATTACAATTGCATGCATGTATCACAAACTCCCCCTCAGCCTGAGCTCACAATGAATTGTTCGTGCAGGAAGACAAGTGGTGAAAGAGCTAATAGAACAGTATAGGGTACTGTTCTATTTATAGGCACGAGCAAACCACTGTGGCATCTTTGCTGACGTCACCATGAAAGTGACATCTAACCTCCTAACAACCTATAACTACTGTTCTAATACAACTACTGCTAATGCAAACAACTAATTACAATACATTACAATGAATAGACTAAACTACTGCTTTCTCCTTCCACTGTTGTGAATCCAGCAGTACATTATGTATCCAGCAGTGCTTAACCCAGATCAGTAGATTGAGCATCAGTGTTAGTCTTCAACAGTCTTTAATCATCAGCAGTTGTTGAAGGACAGTTGTTGTAGACGAGCAGTAGATAGAGGTCATCATTTGTTTAGCCACTTTCAAGGGGAGAGAATGAATACAAACATCTGCTTATTATGGATCCACTGCTCTGATCTAGTTTTGGCTTTAATCAACTGCCCTTTGGTAAGGTTCAATCCCAACATGATTCGATTGCGACAGCGTTGCGATTGCGTTTCGATTGATTACCACAACATAATATAGAGAAGCATGCACAAGTAACACATAAGATACACACACGTAAAACAATATCCAAAACGCATAATTCGAGTTGCGAGTGCGATTACGATTAAGTCGATTAGCGATTAACATGTGATTAAACCTCGATTATTAACAAGTACTCCACATAATGCAACTAATGCGATAAAACAAATAGATTATCTACAAGTCAAAGAAGTCAAACGGTAGTTAAGCAAGGAGTGACAGATCGCAATTAGCAATCTTTTCTTCCTTTGACTTCAATCTTGACTTTGGCTTTGACTTCCGAAACACGGGGTGTTACAGCCTCCCCTTCTTAAGGGAATTTCGTCTCGAAATTAGGCCGAAGCCTTAACAAACAACTGCGGGTACTTCGCCTTCATGTCGCTTTCGAGTTCCCAAGTGAACTCCGTGCCTCGTTTGCTTTCCCAGCGAATTTCACAATGGGAATGCGTGAGCGCCTGAGCTGCTTGGTTTGTCGGTCCATGATCTCGATAGGCTTTTCCACGAAGTGTAATGTTTCGTTTACTTGAAGATCCTCGAGTGGTACGTGTAAATCATGCTCAGCCAGACACTTTCTGAGGTTCGAAACGTGGAAAGTCGGGTGAACGTTGCTAAGTTCCTCCGGTAGTTCGAGTCTGTAAGCCACTTTTCTGATCCTTTCCAGAATCTTAAAGGGTCCCACATATCGAGGCGCGAGCTTTCCTCTCTTGCCGAATCTGACCACACCCTTCCAAGGTGATACCTTTAGGAGTACATGGTCGCCAAGGTCAAATTCAAGGGGCTTGCGTCGTCTATCAGCGTAACTTTTTTGACGACTCCGAGCTTTCAGTGGATTGTCTCAAATTTGGAGAATTTTTTCAGTCGTTTCTTGTAATAGCTCAAGACCGGTTAATTGCGAGTGCTCGATCTCGTGCCATACAATAGGCGATCGACATCTTCTTCCATACAATGCCTCAAATGGTGCCATTTGCATGCTGGAATGATAATGGTTATTGTACGAGAATTCAACTAAAGGTAAGTATGCGTCCCAATTACCACTGAAATCTATGACACACGAACAGAGCATGTATTCAAGGGTACGGATCGTTCTTTCTGTCTGACCGTCGGTTTGGGGATGGAAAGCGGTACTTAGATTTAGCGTAGTACCGAGAGCAAATTGAAAAGTTTCCCAAAGACGCGAAGTAAACCGAGCATCGCGGTCAGAAATGATGTCGCGAGGCATCCCATGTCGACAAATGATCTCATTGGTGTAGATTCGGGCTAATCTTTCTACCTTATAATCTTCTCGTATCAGCAGAAAATGAGCAGATTTGGTCAAACGGTCAACGACAACCCAGATGCTGTCGTGACTTAATGGCGTGCGCGGAAGTTTTGTTATAAAGTTCATAGCTATACTTTCCCATTTCCATATAGGAATCTCGGGCTGAACGAGTAAGCCAGAGGGTCTTTGATGCTCGGCCTTGACTTTCGAGAAAGTCAGGCACTTCGAAACGTAGAGGGCGATATCCCTCTTCATGCCCGGCCACCAGTACTTGTAGCGCAGGTCCTGGTACATTTTGTCGGCACCGGGATGAATAGAATATCAGGATTTATGGGCTTCGTCCATCAATATTTGTCGCAAAGCGGTCCGTTTAAGGATCCAGATTTGGTCCAGATAATGGAATATCCCATTCGACTTATTCACTAGCTGGGCTCCATCATTGATAATCCTTTCCTTCTTCAAAGTGCGTTCGGTGAAACAAGCACGTTGGGCTTCGCGGATGAGGGTCTTGAGATCATATTGGGCTTGGATATTACGGGTGTTGTGCAAGTAGCTCCGTCTGCTGAGAGCATCGGCAACGACATTTGCTTTGCCAAGATGGTAACGAATCTCACAGTCATAATCGTTGAGAAGTTCTAGTCATAATCGTTGAGAAGTTCTACCCACCGGCGTTGACGCATATTTAGCTCCTTCTGGTCAAAGATATGTTGTAGGCTCCTATGATCGGTGAAGATCGTACACTTGGTACCATAAAGATAGTGTTCCAAATCTTTAACGCAAAAATAACTGCGCCTAGCTCGAGGTCGTGGGTTGGATAGTTCTTCTCGTGGATCTTGAGCTGACGAGATGCGTAAGCAATAACCTTGTCTCGTTGCATGAGAACACAACCAAGGCCAAGGTTCGAGGCATTACAATAGACGATAAAGTCATCGTTTCCATCGGGTAGAGTGAGAACAGGAGCATTGCAAAGCATATGCTTGAGGGTTTGAAAGGCAGTCTCTTGTCCAGTTCCCCAAACAAAAGGCTTATCTTTGTGCATGAGAGAGGTAAGCGGCACAACGATTTTTAAGAATCCTTCGATAAATCGGCGGTAATAGCCCGCTAATCCGAGAAAAGAACGGACTTCAGACGGGTTCTTAGGTGTAACCCAACTTTTGACAGCTTCGATCTTCGCGGGATCGACGTGAATACCTTGACTATTTACAATGTGACCGAGGAATTGAACCTCCTCCAGCCAGAATTCACACTTGGAGAACTTGGTATAGAGTCGATTCCCTTGGAGTAGCTCGAGAACTAAACGTAGATGTTGCGCGTGTTCGGCTTTCGACTTGGAATAGATTAGGATATCATCGATGAACACGATGATGAAGGGGTCGAGAAAAGGTTTACACACGCGATTCATCAGATCCATGAAAACCGCAGGTGCGTTGGTTAGACCAAAAGGCATAACAACGAACTCATAGTGGCCGTATCGAGTGCGAAAAGCGGTTTTGGCTATATCCTCCTCTTGAATGTGTAATTGGTGGTAGCCTGAGCGTAAATCGATCTTGGAGAAACACGTAGCACCCTGTAGCTGGTCAAATAAATCGTCGATGCGAGGTAGAGGATAACCATTCTTGATTGTCAGCTTATTCAGCTCCCGATAGTCGATGCACATCCGGAACGACCCATCCTTCTTTTTGACGAAAAGGACTGGTGCGCCCCACGGAGAGGTGCTAGGGAGAATAAAGCCTTTATCAAGCAATTCCTGGAGTTGACTCGAGAGTTCGCGCATTTCGGACGGCGCGAGTCGATAAGGAGCTCTAGCAACAGGATTTGCTCCAGGAATGAGGTCGATACGAAAGTCGATATCACGACTGGGTGGTAAACCGGGAATATCATCAGGAAAAAAAGTTAGGGAATTCACGAACAACAGGAACGTCTTTCACTTCTATCTTTCCTTTCTTTTCCTTCTCCGCTACTACCAAGTTAGCCAAGAAAGCTCTATATTCCTTGCGGAGATACTTGCTAGCCTGGATACATGACATGAGTTTGAGATCTTTCGAGAGGGTTTCGCCATACACACAAAGTTGATCACCATTAGCGAGCGAGAATCGAATCATCATATCGAAGCAAACAACTTCAGCATGGTTTTCGTGAAGAAAGTCCATGCCTACTATGACATCAAAACTACCGAGCTGCATCGGAATAAGGTCGATAGAAAAGACGTGATTGTTGAGTTCGAGAGTACAATCACGGAGAACAGAATTGACAGCGACGGTTCTTTCGGTGGCAACTTCAACGTCGAACGTCGAGGGGAGATGGGCGCGCTTACGATTTAGTAGCTTTTCAAACTCAAACGATACAAAACAGTTATCGGCTCCAGTATTAAACAAACACGAAGCATAAATACCATTCACAAGGAACGTACCATTGACCACGTTGTTGTCAGCCTGAGCCTGGCGCACATTAATGTTGAAGGTTCGGGCGCATGCTGCTTGTTGCTGTTGTTGCTGAGGCTGCTGCTGCTGGGGCTGCTGCTGTTGAGGCTCTTGCTTCACAACCCGATTGGGGCACATGTTTGCGAAGTGGTTGGGATCACCACATGCAAAGCAGATTCTAGCATTTATCACGGGTGCCTGAGCCGCTTGTTGGCCTTGAGGAGCAGGAAGTAGAGCTTGATGAGCAGTAGCTGGTGCTGGAGCTTGACGAGGACTTGTACGGTAGTTGGCGGTGAAGTGGCCGTACATGTTGCAATGTACACAAAATCTGCAGGCGAGTCCCACTGGGTGGTGGTAGGTGCAAGTTGGGCAGGCAGGGTGAGGACCAGTATAAGCACGCTTTGCCGGCGGTGCTTGGGTTACCCGGTGCCCCGGCCTGGCGGTGTTGCATCTGCTGTTGAGCTGGTACAGCCTGTAGTGGGGCAGCAGTGGTGACAACACAGTTCTTGTTGCTGGAGTTGCTATTGTTCTTCCTCTTGCGACGAGAGGCCTTTGAAGACTGTGGAGTAGCGGTGGTTTCAGCGGTTGGTGCGGTGGTAGCTTGATGCAGATTCTTGAGAGCTTTATCCCAGACACCAGATTTGACCCGCTTGTCGTTGATTTCAGCAACAAGCAGGTAAGTTTCCTCAATTGTTGCTGGCTTTGAAGCTTGCACAAAATCAGCGACACAATCTGGAAGGGCTTGGATATACTTCTTGATCACCATATCAGAAGTCTTGACTTGGTCAGGACAGGTTATGCTAAGCTGCTTGAAGCGAGCAGTTAAAGCAGCATTGTCACCATCCTTCTACTTGATATGCCAGAATTCGTCCTCCAACTTTTGGCGCTCGTGGGGAGGGCAGAACTCTTCTAACATGACGTTCTTCAACTCATCCCACGTCAAACCGTAAGCTGCATCATTTATGCGTTTGTTTCTCTCAGCCGTCCACCAATCTAAAGCTCTGGATTGGAAGACGCCGGTCACGTTGAGAGTGCGGAGATCATCAGGACAGCCACTCTGGCGTAGGGTGACCTCGATCGAATCAAACCATTGAAATAAGGCTGTTGGGCCATCTTCGCCAGTAAATTCTTTCGATCCGCAAGCTTTAAACTGCTTGCAGCTAAAGGCAACTTTAGGAGTCTCAGTCTTGGACTCTTCGGAAGATTTTGCTCACATTCTCATACAGTTCACTGACGATCTGAGGAACAACCTTCACCATTTGTTTAGTGATCATAGAGGCGAGGCGTTTATCCTTCCGTTTTCGGCGTGCATCGCGCGAGTGACGGGATCCAGATGACGACATTGTCTGCATCAGACATCGTCACAGGACTCAAACACAATATGATCGAATCTCACCTCACACGCCTAACATTACTAAAGCTCAGGAACACAATCATGTAACACGTAAACACATAGCCACATAATCACACAATCACATAACACAGAAGCACATAAGCCTGTAAAGCACAGAGGCACAAGAGGCAGTCAGAACACAGAAACCTATCATTCACAGTCCGCGAGCATTCGAGAATAGCGATTGCAACTAGCCAGTACACAGCGAGTATTATAGTACAGCGTATAATATAGCATGCGATCATCCACAAGTACCAGCGATTTTTCAGCGTTTTGAGGTAGATGTGCAGTGCGGTTCGTGTGTGTCGATCGAAGCGAAGAGCGAAAAGTGAATAATCCGCCAAAATCAAAACACAAAACAGATAAAATCTCATAAAGCACATAAAATCCACGTAAAACAACAAATATCAGAGTCGGCAGTTGCGAGCTCAGAATCGAAACATATAAAAATCGAGGATGGATTGTCTGCGGTTGTTTAGACGTCGACTACCCAAAGTGGTTCCTCTATTCTCAAGGACTTTTGGTACACACTTAGGCCTTCGGGACTGTGCTCTCACCTCGGATTTAGCCGAATGGCACGCATCCTTCCAGTTTAGGGTGACTTCAAGTCGTTGGAGTCCGTCGAGACTTTGGCGAGAGTGTTGCTAAAGCAAAATAGGGTACTGAACAAGTCATCAAGGTTCGGGTTTCACCCCTGACTTAATAACTTCGTCCTTGTTTTGATAAAATAGGGGAGGAAATTCGCGTCAAAGTATGGACTTCACTCCTGACTCAACGCAAATTCTCCTGTTTATAGTTAAAATGCGGGTCGAACAAGTGACTTAGTCAAGAGTTCGCAGCTTTCACACCTAATCTCGACCCCCTCACTCGTTCATTTTTTTGAAAATTAGTGTGCAGTGATAGTGTAGTGTAAGCGAGAATAGCGAGAAATAGCAAGTAAGCTTGTACAAAACCTTTCAGGGTATGCACAAGTCGGTCTATTGGTACTTAACTATAGACTAGGTCGTTTCTAAGACATCGACCCGGACTAGGTCGAGTCTGGCCTAATTCCCTATAGTTATGGCTCTGATATCAAAATGTCACACCCCAACCGATGGCGGAATCATCGGGGCACGACACTGAGCGAAACAGATTCTCCATGAGTATCCATAACAACTATTAATTACCAGATATTTAAAACGTCATGTCCCATTCCATAACATATCCAACTAAAACAGTTATTACAAATAATTGTCTCACAAACAAGTACGGATCCGACAACTCAGATTTCAAAATAGACAATTTATTTATTTGTTTCTAGGACTCTTTCCTAGCCTCGATTTCATCACACAGCAAACAAGGCGTCCTAGCATCATATGCACCTGTTACATACGTTAAAGTAAAAGTGAATACACATAGTGTAAAGGTGAGCATACAAGTTTAATAATAGCATGTAGAGTTCGAAATCGTTTACGTATAACCAGCACGTACAACGTGTGATGTGAAGCACGTTAGTTATCGACATGATCCTATCGATACCAATGACTGCGCGTTGACTGCCCAAGGCAGTTCGTAACACATATTCACCACTGTGAACCATGTGATTAGTTGTCCTTAACAACCCCTGAGTGAACAGGTGCTGAGTCCAAACTATAGTACTATCGTTGCTAAGGCAGGTAGACAACAATCTATGTGTAAAAATAACAAACAAGCATTCATCGAATCACATATACTTGCGGTAACGGTTAGCGTTTAAGTATTGCGTAGTGTGTTTGATTTGATTTAGAATAAGTAACGTATGTAACACCCAAAAGTGCGTAAAGCAAAAAGGGTTCGAGTATACTCACAGCAGTAGAGTTTATGGATTGAAGGGAGCGCTAGAGTGAAATCAGCCTGAACAGTTAACGATAGCATAAGCGAAAGTTGGCGTGTAAAACGGTGAAGGGTAACCAAGTATCGGATGGCAATGCGATCGGATGGCAATGCGATCGGATGGCAATCCGATCGGATGGCCAGTCGATCGGGTGGCAATCCATTCGGATGATCATCCGATCGGATGGCCATTCGATAGGATTGACACCTCGCTTGGTGAGGATGTGTTTTTGTATGATGGTTTGACTTTTGAAGTTTTCGTTGTAGCATTTTGAAAATAGAGAAGTATCTCGACCCTTCAGGTCGGTCGATCGAACGGTCGTTCAATCGGATGACGATCCGATTGGCGAGGCTTCTCATTTTGAGAACAAGTTCACAGCAGGACGGTCACTCGATCGGATAGCAATCTGATCGGGTGGCAGTCTTGTGCATTGAACATGTTAAAAATTGTTTAAGTGTCAAAGTCCCAAACATCACACGATCGGATGGCAATCCGATCGGGCCGTAATCGGTTCAACGTTCAGATCCTTGAATAGTTGGAATAAAAGTTTAAGTGTTGAACCAATGTGCAACCCGATCGGATGGCCGGTCGATCGGATGGCAATCCGATCGGAGGGCAATCCGATCAGACGGCAATCGGTCCCGACGATCTGATCGTCTTGTCACTTGATTTTGTTTGAAGTGTTGTTGTTTGAACGAGACGTTATGATAGCTTGTTTAAACAATAGGAACCTCATCTCGACCCAAGTGACCCGACCGAAAAGGAATCACCCTAGTCCGACCAGTACACGGTTCAAGACGGTGGTTCATGTTCAAACCCGAAATTAGCACTGATACATCACTAAGAATGAGTAGAAGATCATAACAAGCTCCGATTCCATCGGATTTGAGTGCATTGAGTGTAAAAGAGTTGAAAGAAAGTTAGAAAAACCATCTTTCAATCCTTTTTCACCATGAATATGTTCAGATCCACGCAAGACCTTTGTTCATTCATGTGGGAGTCGTCCAGATCTAATTTGTTCTTGGTGGATTGAAGCCAAAACATGAAGTTCATAAGAACACCATGATGACATCATCCTAGAACACCTCAAATCCACTGATTTCACGGTTAAAAGTTGAGTTTTGAAAGAGAGAATGATGTAGAAGTGTGTGTAGATCATAGAAGTACAAGATTTAGGTTGAAAACTTACAAGAATTGAGAGAAATCGGGAGAAATGAGCTTAAGTGTGGCTGGTTCGAGTAGAGAGCTGTCACCATCAAGTGAGGTGACAAATGGGGGTATTTATAGGGTTTCCTAAAATGGAAAGTGGGGATATGGCTGGTCGATCGGGTGGTAGTCCGATCGGGTGGCAGCCCGATAGTGTGACAACTCGATCGGATGGCAACCCGATCGGATGGCAATCCAATCGGTTGGCCACTTGATCGGTTGGCCACTCGATCCTAGTGTTTGGCGCGACGAGTGTTGTCGTTTCGATTAACATGTTGTGCGTTGCAATGCGATTTGAGAGGGCGATGCGATAGTATTTCCCATTAATCCCAACTACTATATCTAACATACAGTCATCCTAAATAACTTGCGTTCAGCGTTTGTGATTCAATTGCGATATCGTTGCGATTGAGTTTCGATTGATTACCACAACATAGATAAGCATGCACAAGTAACACATAAGATACACACACACACGTAAAACAATATCCAAAAGGCATAATTCGAGTTGCGAGTGCGATTGCGATTAAGTCGATTAGCGATTAACATGCGATTAAACCTCGAATATTAACAAGTACTCCACATAATACAACTAATGCGATAAAACAAGTAGATTATCTATAAGTCAAAGAAGTCAAACGGTAGTTAAGCAAGGAGTGACAGATCGCAATTAGCAATCTTTTCTTCCTTTGACTTCAATCTTGACTTTGACTTCCGAAACACGGGGTGTTACATAAGGTATCTATTACCTTCAACGAATCAGGTTCTTACACCTTCGCCAGTTGCGTACGATTATCCTAGTATAGTTCAAGGCAATGGGACCAGTACCTGCTTTAGGGGCTAACAATTTCATTGTTTTTGGATGTATTTAGGATCCGAAGTATAATGGTAGACGTACCATACATCAGTTCCTAAGGTTTCTAACGTTTTCACGTTAGCTAAGGTTTTGGCATTTTCATGTCACTAAGTTTGAATAGTCGTTAGTTTGGGCCATACTCCAGTTTACACAAGTATGTTTGGCCTTGTTCCCAGTTCTTGGGCTTGTCCCCGATTTATTGGGCTTGTCCCCAGATTGTTGGGCTTGTCCCCAGTTACTAATGATTCTTATCCTTTGTCAATTGGCTTAGCCCCAAGTTATATGTTGTTACAGGTTTTCAAAGCTAAACAGTTAAGGATCCAGGATCCTAACATTCTACCAGTTTTTATCTTTTGTTGGCACAGTTGTAAGTGTTAAGGATATAGAATCCTAACTTGGATTCTCTGGTATGATCCTTATTTGCCTTTGTTTTATTCTTTCTTATTACCCTTATCCTTTGACAACAGGATATATAATCCTTGATCATATAGTATATAATCTTTTAACTTAAACTGATTTTAATATACATTTGATATCCTTTCTAACAGTTATAAATCCTAAAGTTTTAGAATGGAAATTGACAAATAAATGTATGTGAAACAACATTTAAAGACAAAATCAACAACACAAGGGATAGCCAAAAGTTAAAGTTTTCTTTATTTATCAGGTTAACCCTTTAAAAGGTTGTTAAAATTGCCAACCCAAGCTTCTACCAGCAAAACGTGGTCCGTCCACTTGGGTTGGCAAAGGGTGTCCATATTAACATGGTTTAAAGTAGTGCAGGGAAACAAAAAGGCGAGGGGCATCAAAGGCTTCATCCTCCACAAACAGAAGGACCCATCCACCTTTGCTACCCCCTATTGTCCAAAGGATCAGTGATCCTTAAACCTAGAAACTATTGTTCAGCATATAGACCATCATTGTTTAAAACATCCTCACCAAAAAACTATTAAACCATCAAAAATGGGCTCCAGCCACGTCTAGAAATTTCCATCATCGCCCATTTATGCAGCTCATTCCTTAGCTGCATCCTCCACCTTCTCATCACCGCGTTCACCACTGCCACCAGCTACTGCCTCTTCAGGATCCTTAACTCCACTGCCTCCAGCTTCAAGGGCCAGCACCTCCTCAGGCTCCTCATCATTTCCATGTTCAGCTAGCCTCTTTGCCCAAGCCTCCACGTCCCACTCAGACCTGTCAAAGGAAGGATCAGCAGCTTCCTTAGCCATTTGGAGCTTGATCTTCAGCATCACGACAGCAGCAGAGTGTTTGGCTCCATCCATGACCTCCATCCTCTCCTTTTTAGCAGTGATTTCAGCAAGGAGCAACTCCTTTTGCAGCGCCTTGTTCTCCTTTTCAAGCTGGGATATCTTTTTGTCCTTGGCGACTGCTATTGCTTGGAGGTTGAGGTTTTTCTGTTCAGCTTCAGCCACATGTTGGTCTAGGAGGATTTGGACTTCAATAAATTTCTGCATAGAAATAGTTCAACAATCAGGATCCTTTATCCTCAGAAGAAATACAAGTTTTAGGATACCAGATCCTTACCTCAGAGATGTATTCTTGGAGTTGACGTTCCATCAGAGGGAGACCTTCAGTGGGTTCAGTAGGCTTCTTCCTTTTGGTTCCTTTACCTCTGGTGCTCGTACCATTGGCCTCTGGCATGCTTTGGGTTGCAGCCAGCTCCTTCTTGATAGACCGTGGAGATACGATGTCCTGAAGATAACCAACATAGAATCTGGAAGTAGATTTTGAAGATTTAGCAGCACCTACAAGTACAACGCACATATAAGTATTCATATCCTATTTTTATTAAACATTTACATACATACATATGTGGATACTTACTTGACATGGTGTAGGAACTTGAGGAAAATTCTTGAGAATCCTTTGCTTTGGGTTGATATGTTCTAACAGCAGGATCAAGCTTCCATAAGGCAGAGATTCTCTCTTCAGTAACAGGAGAACCTTGAATATGAGAAAGGGAAATAGCTGCATAGACAAAAAAAGAAAGGATCAGTTATCCTCAACAGAAAAGAGAAGCCTTACCGTTGTCTTGGTCTAAGGATCCTATATCCTACCTTGAGTGTTCCACTTCTTGGGAAGATGACTCGCGTTTGGAATGGAATTTCTTCTCACAAAGAAGAACTGATTTCTCCAGTTGGTGCCATTCTTAGTGGTCTTAAGGATTGGATGAGGTTACTGGGGTTTGGATTTGAAGAGGTAGCTGTGAGAACCATGGCTGACTAGATTGTACAAGCGGCTTAACTTAGATAAACCTGTATCTATCCCTTCATGTTCTACGATGTGCTCAAGTGTGTACAGAGCTCTCCACACCATCGGCAAGGCCTGAATGTAACACAAACCGGTCAGTGTGAAGAAGCCCTGTGTGAGAGTTGGGAAAGGATATGTGAAGCCTATCTGGAATGGGGCTGCAGGAAATGTGATCCAAGTGTCCAAGGGTCTAAAGATGGTGCCGTCTGGGAAACAATGGCGTAACTGATCAACTTCAGGATCAGTGAAGCGGCAGAGTTCCATAAAGGGGTTTTTAGTGAGGCCTTGACTCTTCGGAGGGCTATCTTGTTTAGGATCCTTGGCAGGAGAGGATTAGGTGCTCATCTTTGCCATGGATTCTTGAAGAACAGGGGATCAGAAAGAAGAAAATTAGAGAGAAGAAGGAAGGAGATACATGTGGTGATCTTCAAATGTGGATTTAAAGGGGAAGTGTCTCGAATTTAAATGCATAGATCGCCCTAATCCTTATCCTATATATAATGATTGTTTGTTGCAGGCATGACTGTTGCTTACGTAAGCCTGTAACGGCTCTATCCATATGTAACGGCTAGTCCGCATTTGGCGGAAACATGACTATCTGATTGAATTTCAATTAGTCATGTTTGGGGGCAATTGTTAGGGATAGAATTTTATTGGTTATGGATCACGGATCCTCAGTATAGCCTGGGTCAAGGATCCTCAGTTCAGTCTGGATCGAGGATCCTCAGGAAATGGTGCAGGAAAGCTAAGGATCCAGGATCCTCTTTATTACTCAAAACTAAAAATTGTTTCCATCATCCTTTAGCTTGTTTTGCAGGTGCATTTCGAAGGAGACTTATTCCAACCGAGATTCCAGGAGAATATGCTCTTTACTATGGCACGTGCATGGAGTACATGACCGTTATGGTGATCGTGGGTGACTAGCACATAATTCGGATAGTTAGTTAGTTAGATATTTTCTATTTTTGAATGGGATAACAAGCTATTATTAGCAAGATAGTTACATACTTTTTCACACATTCGAACTCAGAGAAACTCATTGGCGATTACACACAAACGCACTAGCAATCCTTGTATCAAGCTTGTTATCTTCCAAAGTTGTAATCTTTATTGTTCAATATAGTTGATAGTGATAGTTTTCACTATCCGAGGTTTTTTATGCCGGAGATCATTCATTGATCAAGGGCTTTTTCCTCGTATAAATCCTTGTGTTCATCATCATTTTCATTCCTTTCTTGTTTACACATATGTTCATTTAACCGAGCATCTAACCTCACAAAAATCAGATTTGGTTACATTATCCTTGTGTGATTTTTGACTAAAACAGTAATCTCCGTTGAAATAGGATCAGGAGGCCGAGAATGAGCAGGACCTATGGATGAATCTCAACCTCCTTGATAAGAGGAGGGAGACTACTGTAGTGAAGTAAGCCAAATACAAAAGACAGATAGAGGGGTACTACAATGCCAGGATGAAGAAGCTCAAACTAGTACCCGGTGACCTGGTCCTGAGAGCCAATGAGGCCAGCCTACAAGAAACCACCGGGAAGTTGGGACACAAATGGGAAGGACCTTAAAGGGTCACCTGGGCTAATGGTAAGGGAACATGCAAGCTGGAAACACTTCAAGGCAAGGAAGTTTCAATGACCTGGAATCTCATGCAGCTTCAAAAATTTTTGTGTGAAGGGCACTCCTCCCAAGGGAAGATAAAAAGACGGCCTAAGAGCTACTTTTGTAAAATGACTTATGACTAAGTCCTTTCTTTTTCCTTTAGTTAACTTATGTATTGGGGGTCCCCCATTTCCCCAACACATTTGGTAGTGAACGATTTTCCTTTTTGCAAATTGTTCTAACACCCTAGGACTATTAGAAGACATAGTCCAACAAACGGGTAACGCATTAAGGCAGATGTGCCTGATAACTGCAAACACCCAAAGAAAGCAGAAACAACTAATGACATACACACATTTACATCATAACAAACATACTGACCATAAAGCCCGGCCGTGGGGCAAAACAAAATCGACTCGTCCAAGGGAAACAAACAATAGTTTATTGTTATGAGTAACAATCACAAACATGTTTATAAACTACTCCATGACAAATAATACGAATTTGTAAACAAGCTACAAATTAAGTGTACAAAAACACACTACAAATAGTGTACAAAAAAACACTACAAATTAAGTGTACAAAAAACACACTAAAACATTTGTAAACAAGCTACAAATGAGGTGTACAAGGGCACACCAGAAACTTTATAAAAAGCTGGGAACAAGACATGTGTAGACACACGTTACAATAAAGATTTGTAAAACAAACTTCAAATAAAGGATCATCCACCCTCAACAGCTCCTGGGTACTACTGGGTTCCTAAAGTAAAAGGGCCCAAGGAAGGATGCAATAGCCGAGTCCTCCTAAACCATCTGCGCCGGACCATAATTGCAGGCGATTTATACAAAAAAGATGGAAACATACAACAAACAAAGGAAAGATGTACAGGCACCCCAAGAACACATCAAAACACCAAGCGTTACTAAAGGCAGCATAACCAAACATAAGGGAGGCCCCAACATAAAGGCCCCCACAACCAAAAGATAAAAGTATCTAGGGTGCAACATGTTTGAGTAATTAATACAACCACATTGAAATTATTGTTTTGAAAAGATGATCAGGGGAATCGTCTCCCGACAAGGATTTGGCCGATGAAGGGCCAACAGGGGTGAGCAAGGACTTGAGCTCATCTAGGGACATCAACAGGTTTTCGACAATTTTTGCAAGCAAAACAGGGGTTTTCTCACCAAATTCCTTATCCGTTTGGCCGGTTGTTTCTTGGCCTTGAAATTATAAAGAGGAGTCTCCTTCCTCTTTAGGCCTTGGGAGGAGTAGGAGTACCCGTCCTTCAAACCCGCTTGATACCCCGCGTCCCTATATGCCCTTTATATCCTCTCATGGCTGCCCTTAAACTCCTCAGATCGAGAGAAGGCAGAGAGGAATAGCCCAAACCCTTAAGAAATAAGCCAGTGATGTTCTTGAGCCAGCTTCTGATTGTCGTCCATTGCCATCCCCCAATCAGTGTACAAGGTCTCCGCATCTGCTCTAGAAACAGAGGCAGCCTCCTTATGGTGCTTCAGCTCTGCAACCAAATCCTCTTTTCCTCCATCCAAGCTCCCCGCTCCCAAGCTTTCTCCTTCTACATCATCAGTGCCCCGACATTCTGGAAAAAAATGTTATTCATACAAAAAACAGGGGGGGAGACGTTACCTTCTCCTCCAGCAGCTTCCTCTCGACACCAACTACACGGCATCGAAGATCAGCAGCAATGGTTTGAAAGGTTTTCAGCTCACTCAACAATCCCTCATGTATGCTCCTCAGCTCATTAACCCTCTGCAACATACCAGCCCCCCTAAAGAAGCCCTCACAAATGGACATGATCTACTGATCGTCAAAAAGGTTAGGGTCCAAAGTAAATTCATGAACCTGTGAGAGGGAAGAACGGCGTGAGTCATTATCTCACGGGCAATCTCGGGAGTCCCTACGATGGTGGAAGGAGTGATCTTCCACTTAGGGACATAAGGAACACTGAGACCCTCAGCAAATAAGGGAGCCAAAGGGGAGCGAGAGTGAAGGTCTTCGGGCTGCTTGAGCCTACTGGTACCAGTGGCCCGAAGGGGAGAAGTTTCAACAGCAGGAGTAGTGTGGGCAGCACTAGTCTCAGGAGCTTTACCTTTGGACCGAGAGGAAGCAGGAGCAGCAAGAATCACAATTGGAGCCTTAGAACTCCCCTGTTTCAAATATTAAAAAAAAAAAAAAAAAAAAAGAAGGAAGGGATGAATAAAGGACTGGGGCATACAAAAAAAGGGGGATAAAAGAATAAGAGATGATAAACTTACAAGCAAAGGCTCACTAACAAGGCTAGAAGAAACCCTCAAGGTCTTCAAGTGCTTGGATACGGAGCCCTTAGCACCGGCGGGGGGAGGGGGGGACTTCAGAAGCAGCCTTGGACACCAGAAAGGACTTCTGGCTGCTTGCCCTCCTAAGCCTCGAATGGGAGACTGATTACACACAATCGTTTCTTATCAAAAGTGGCAGGCAAGACCCTGCCTTTCATGAAGGTCCTGAAGGACTGTCTCCAGACAAATAAATTTATATGGACCCCAGAAGGCGAGGCAGCTTTCCAAGAGATGACGAAGCACATATGCAAGCTCCCTACCCTGGCCACCCCTGTGCCAGGGGAGGATCTGCTCCTATACTTGTCAGCGTCAAGGACCATGATCATTGCAGTAATGTTAGTGGAAAGGGACGAGAAACAGATCCCCATATACTTCATTAGCAGGACTCTCAAAGGTCTGGATGAGCGGTACATGCCACTCGAAAATCTGGCCTTGGCATTGGTCTTCGCCTCCCGAAGATTCAGGAGGTATTTCCAAGCCCACAAGATTGTGTTACTGACAGATCAGCCCCTTCAGAAGGTACTACGGAGACCTGAACTCTCTGGCCGATTGGCTAAATGGGTTGTGGAGCTAGGGGAACATACCTTGGAATACAGGTCAAGGACTTTAGTAAAAGGCCAAGTGTTGGCAGATTTCCTAGCAGAGGTCCCGGATGAGGAAGAGAGGGAGCTCCTTAAATGGAAAAGCTGGAAGAGGAGGAGAAAAAGAAAGAAGAAGAGGTGATATGGAAGTTGTATACCGACGGAGCTTCTAGTGAAGAAGGGAACGGAGCCGGGGTCACCCTCGTGAGACCTCAGGGGATCAAGTTAACTTATGAAATCCGGCTAGACTTTGAAAACACTAACAATATAGCCGAATACGAGTCACTCCTGGCAGGATTAACATTGGCCAGGAAGATGAAAGCAAGGCACGTCGAGGCTAACACTGACTCCCAACTGGTTGTGAAGGAGTACAACGGGAAGTATGACACAAAAAACAACTCCATGGCTTAGTATGTGAATAGGGTGAAAGAACTGGTCAAAACCTTCGATACTTTCAAGCTAGAATACATCCCTCAGGGAAAGAATAGAAAGTCAGATGCCCTCAGTAAGCTGGCCTTGGTGGCCTTTGATCACCTGACCAAGGAGGTGAAGGTGGAAGTCCTGACCCACCTCTCCATCATAACTGAGGAAATAGCGGCGGTTGACAGGACCGGGGAGTCCTGGATGACACCCATCATAAACTTTTTGAAGGACTGGACTCTCCCAGAAGGTTAATGGCTGGCTCGGAAGGTAAGAGTAAAAGCTTTGCAGTATGAACTCATAGACGGAGAACTTTATCGGAGTTCATACCTGGGCCCTTCCCTAAAATGTGTGGATGAGGAAGAAGAAAAGTATGTAATACAAGAAATACCTGAGGGAATCTGCGGTATGCACTCGGGGCCAAAAACAGTTGTGGCCAAGGCAATGAATGCAGGGTTTTACTTGCATAGAATGTACGAGACAGCTCTGGAGGAGTTCAGAAAATGTGATAACTGTCAGGTTCACACCCCCATGACCCATCGCCATAAACACCCCATGGTCCCAGTCTCAACCTTTTGGCCATTCCAGAAATGGGCCATTGACATCATCGGGCCATTCCCGGAAGGCCCGGGTGGGGTCAAGTTCATAGTAGTAGCCATTGACTACTTCACAAAATGGGTCGAGGCTAAGCCCTTGGCAAAAATCACGGGGTAGCAGATGAAAAGATTTGTCTTGGACAACATTGTATATTTGGAATACCGCTGGAGTTGGTAAGTGATAATGACGTTCAGTTTGTAGGAAAACCCTTCAAACCCTGGTGCAAGCAAATGCATATCCCGCAGGTCTTCACCTCGGTCACTCATGCCTAAAGCAATGGGCTAGTTGAAAGAGCAAACCAAAGTGTGATCCAGGGGATGAAGGGAAGACTAGGACGAAAACAGAAGGGTTGGCTGGAAGAGTTTCCATTCGTCCTTTGGGCCTACAGAATGACTCCCAAGGTATGCAACGGGGAAACCCCCTTTAGCCTGACTTATGGGATGGAGGCAGTAATCCCCGTTGAAATAGGATCACCCACAGCTAGAATGAGGCTACGGGAGGCCGAGAATGAGTAGGACCTACGGATGAATCTCAACCTCCTTGATGAGAGGAGCGAGATTGGTGCAGTGAAGGAAGCCAAATACAAAAGTCAGATAGAGGCATACTACAATGCCAGGATGAAGAAGCTCAACCTAGTACCCGGGGACCTAGTCCTGAGAGCCAATGAGGCTAGCCTACAAGAAAGAAACGGGAAGTTGGGACCCAAATGGGAAGGACTTTACAGGGTCACCAGGGCCAATGGTAAGGGAACGTGCAAGTTGGAAACACTTCAAGGAAAGGAAGTTCCAAGGACCTGGAATCTCATGCAGCTTCGAAATTTTTTGTGTGAAGGGCACTCCTCCCAAGGGAAGACAAAAAGGCGGCCTAAGAGCTACTTTTGTAAAACGACTTATGACTAAGTCCTTTCTTTTTCCTTTTGTTAACTTATGTACTGGGGTCCCCCCTTTCCCAAACATGTTTTGTAGTGAACAATTTTTCTTTTTGCAAATTGTTCCAACACCCTAGGACTATTAGAAGACATAGTCCAACAAACGGGTAACGCATTAAGGCAGACGTGCCTGATAACTGCAAACACCCAAAGAAAGCAGAAACAACTAATGACATACACACATGTACATCAGTATAACAAACATACTAACCATAAAGCCCGACCATGGGGCAAAACGAAGTCGACTCGTCCAAGGGAAACAAACAACAGTTTATTGTTATGAGCAACAATCACAAACTTGTTTATAAACTACTCCCTTACAAATAATAAGAATTTGTAAACAAGCTACAAATTAAGTGTACAAAAACACACTACAAATTAAATGTACAAAAAACACACTAAAACATTTGTAAACAA